>JAHWFP010191261.1:5167-20194 GCA_023313725.1 Lithobius niger
TTGTTTGTTTGTGCTTGTTGACTCCTTTTGCCGTGTCGTGTCGCTCCGCGTTTCACCGGATGTTACCGCCGCTGGGCAGGTGATAAGATCATGAATCGGGCTCTGCATTAGCGGCGAACAATTAAAACGCTGTTAATTAGCCTCCCTAATGACATAACAGGCTGAGGCAAGCGTAAATTGGGCCGATAGCTAATTTGCATAATATTAATCCGGAGCAGCGAGGGAAGGGGGGAAACGAAGGAGGAAAGGGGAGGGGGTGGAGGGAAGGGGTAGGGTGACCCGGCGAGAGCGTGGGGGCGGCTGCACAGCGGCTAATGCAATTACGTTATCGACCGACTCGTCCCCTCCTTGCCTATCGGCGCCCCGTTCCCCCCAAACCCACCCCCGCCCCCTCCTCTCTCTCGTCGGATGAGCTCGAGCTGAGGATTTCGCGGGCTCGTGAACACGTGCTCTGGCGCGAGGGACTCGTGTCTAGGGAGGCGGTCGCCTTGGCAACAAGAGAACGAATGAACTCAGCTTTTCCCAAACAGCAAGCTGACTGCAGATTTTGCTCTCCTTCTCACTCTCTCCAACGGTAACCATGGCAACCCGCTTCTCCATGGCAACGGGAGCTTGATGCGCTAAACGATCCCACAATGCGAGCGTAATTCAATGGGCTTGCGTTCGGAGGGTGCGAGGGGGCGGGAAGGGACTCTTGGGAATTAGGAGGTTGCGTGGAGCTAGGGGGTCGCATGGGGGGGGATGAGAGGTGGGAAAGATGGGTTGATGATGAAGAGCGCGAGAAAGCAAGACGCCCTCTCTCTATCCTTCCATCCTCTATTTGACGCAACCCCCCCCCCCATCCCCCCACCCCCATCTTGAAGGGTGTGGGAGTAGGAGTACGGGGAAGATGCAGCTTGGTGTAAAGATATTGATTGTCAGTAAGGATGCAATACTGGCGATAGTGCGCTGCACGTATCCTACTTCCACTCCTGTAATTTTTGTCACGGTTTTTTTTTTTATTGGAAATGTGGGAAACCTGGCTGGATAAAAAATTTAAAAAGCCAGAATGACAAATTTGTGTAAAATGTTTCACAAAGTGACAAACCAACACGAGCAAAATGTTATGTAGTCAAAATCACTATAAACGAAAATATAAAATGTTTTTTTTTTCCGGACTGCAGTGTTCCAAGAGTCCAGCTGCAGCACCTGGGAACAATTCTACTTAAAGGCCCCTTTTCACCTTTTCAACTCCTATAGTTGCAGCGCCGTAGAATCTTCGAGCAATATAAAGAAAATAGCGGGGGGAAAAATGGAACAACACTATTCGCAGTAGCGCCGCGATTTTCATAACTGAAACAAACTCACGTGACCCACATCAGCCTATTGGATGACGGAGAATCTGGAACGTGGTTGCTGTGTTTAGAATATGGACAACGCTACCGAAATGGTAAACAGGCGCCTTTAATCTTGAAAAAATATTATTTTGGTCGAGGGTTTACCTCTGTCACAAGGTTAAAACAAAATCTGGAAGAAGATGGAAAACCTGGAAACCTCGGGTATAATGAATACATGGCTGAAATTCCAAGGAGAAGCCCCTTTTAAAAAAAAATAGGTAAAAGACAGGGAAATAAAACCAATATCAGAAATACCTTTGTGTCCAATTTGAAAACTCCGGGGAAAATTTGAATATCAGACGTAAGACATTGCATTGAATTTTCTGAAGAAAAACAAAAAAACATTAGGGTGTTGTGTGAAGAGGTCACTGCTCTCGGCCTTCGCTCCCAGCTTGCCCTGTCCCTGCTGTTTAGCAAGGAGCGCGCTTCGGCTCCTGGCTAAGTTCTTGAAGACAACAACATTAACCAGAGCAGAGCATCAGAGCATTTCTTTAACCTTTTTGGGGGACGTTGGTCGGCGTTCGCACAAACTTAGATAAAAATAACCACAGCATTCATTTTCCCGACTAAATTAGCTGTATAACACCTGGATATTATCGTGGGATGCGCTGCAAAGCTTGGAAATATCATGGAAATGAAGAACGTAGAAGCTCCTGAATCATTGATCATCGCCTATTACCTGTTGTGAAACGTAGAACGCCGAATTTCACGAAAATGCTACGAAGTCACAACAAAACCAGATGAACTGTAACGTTTCTAACTACCTGTGCGTGCCATTTGGCTGTCTTATGTCAGTAGGCCTACTCTGAGATAATATTTGGCTGTCTTTTCTCAGTAGGCCCACCATTATTCGGATTCCACACTGGGGAAAAAATCCGGACGGCTCCGGGCCCACCCAGGACCCGAGCCTGACTTCTCCACACTGAACTCCGACTCGGACCCGGGTCCGACCCCGACTTCCATGTCCTGTTCGAAGTCCGTACGCATGAGCCAAAGGGGAATGGTATCTGAACACAATTTATGCGGGAAAATTTCTTAGTTTATTCAGCTACCTGTTAAACTTTAAACAGAGGATAGAATAACGAAGCATAACGATTAAATTGCGACATCTGGCACATGCTGATGGCTTCTCCCGCATTCACTTAATCCAGATACAAATTGCCTTGGGTTTTCAGGCCGTACGGTATTGGACGACTCCTAACGTGTCTGTCACTAACTGATAACGAAAAATCAGCAAGCTGACCGGCATGAAGAGGGGCGAGGAACGCAGCTACTATCTCAGTTGGCCTTGGGTAAATATCAACTTCTTTCTTATTATTGTATAAAATTCTGTACGTAATGGATTTAATTGTTATTTTTGTATTTAAGACAGTTTTAAAGGACCTATTATTTCAATAAAACAAGTGTAAACCAACTTATTTGCCCTTTAATTACAATTTTGATCTGGTTTTTTATTGTCGTGTAATTTATTACAGAAATCGGGTCTCAATTCATTTTAGTTAAAACACAATTGTTACCAATACAAAACTCGTTTTGGTAGGTGAATACTTACATGAGCTTGTCTTTGTCAAAGATATTTGTCGGAGGCATTGTCAAAGATGAAAAGAATAAGCGTAGAAAATATTAGTTCTATTGCTCCTACCATAATCGTAGGTTTATGGTGGTGGTGGCGGTGGTCATCTATCCCCATCATCCTTCTTTTCTCCCTCCTTTTTCGGTGGAGAGCCCTTGTAGGACCCATAGCCAGGGTTTTCTTTAGACACCAACTCTCGTTTTTTCTCGTTCGCAACCTTATTTAACCAGGTTAACGACCGTTTTCCCCATTTGTTAGCTTTTTCGGACACCTATTTGACCTGTGTCTGGTTTCCTGACACGTTCAACAGCTTCCATCAAAAGGTTTTTGTACTTTTTATTGTTATTTTTCTGTCTCTTTTGTAGCAACTAGCCTTCTGCAGATTTGCTGCCTTTTGGGGCTGAATTTGTACTACTAGTACTATTGGTACCCTGTACCGTGCCGTACCGACCTGCTCTGTACCCTCTCGGGTCTAATGCGGCCATTGATACGGGTTCTACGCCTTGAAACCCGATTGTCGGCCTCGAGTTAGTTTGACTAACGCGAAACACCGCCTGGTTCTTGGCGGGTTGGCTTTCCTGCGCTATCTGTGCGTAGCTCCGCCATGCCAACCTTGGTTCTACCGACAGGGATGAGTAGGTCGGCGGCCGGTAAGATCTCTGGGCAACCAGTAGCCTACTAACATTTGCTCCTTCTATCACCAATCCTCGGAGGGTGTCGAACCGTCGACCCTCAAGGTGCTGTCGATAATCAGGGTGCATATTTCCCATTATGTGCCTAATTTTATCTGAATCAGATGATTTAGGCCACAACCTGTCAAAATGCCCACTGATTGCTTGGGCATAACTGGAAAAAGGTTCGTCAGGTGCCTGAGTCCTTAATTCCAATTCTCGTTTTAGGTCGTCTTCAAAGTTTGGACCTTCGAATTCCAAATTAAAGTTTTCCCTAAACGCTTCTCAAGTCCTAAAAGGTCCAAAAACCCTGAACCATCTTTCAGCCTCACCTTGCATGGCGAGGGGAATGATTGTTCGTAACACATACGAATCTGCAAGGCCTAATGCACAAACATACATGTCTAACCTTTGCAAAAATTCACTTGGCGATTTTTCATCGGCATGCCCCAGGTAAACTGGAACGTCGACTTTTGGAGCCTTCACCTGGAATCCTTGAAAAGGGTTCCGTGCAGAGGTGTGCTCTGAAAAATCGTCGTGACGACCATAGGTTTCACCCCTATTGTCATCTGTGCGGCCAGTCCGACTGTGGGTTACTCTACCCCCAGTGTTTCTTTGCCTTTCTGGCGACTCATTGTATTCATGTTGAGGCTCGCGTCTCCTCCACATGTCTACTTCCGGTTCCTGGTGTACCGTTTGTCGCCAGTTCACCCGGTTACCGCACGTAGTAAGATCCACTCTGTCGGACTTTGCTCCCTGTGGTTCACGGCTACGAGGATTCCGTGCTATTCTGCCTCTCTCAACAGTGCGATTTTCTCGTCTGTTGAGGGCAAAATGGTTGGGGTGACATGCCCTTCTCACGTTCTCGTTCTGGTGAGAACCAGTTCGAGGTTGTGAGGTGACATTCACACCATCCCGGTTAGTAATTAAAACAGTTTTCCAGCTGTCTCATTACAGTTTCCCGAAAGTCGTCAGGTGCTGTGCAATGTTCAGCCCAATTTCGAAAATTCGCGTGAAACGTTTTATTTTCACGCACATTTTCTACATCTCAACGTTCTAGAACGTGTGGTGATAAGCTTCTTTCTGAACCCTAAAATTCAGGTGCAAAAAGGTCATCATTCCCCCATGAATCCTTCAAATCCTCTCCTAAGTCTTCGACTAAGGGTGCATTTCTGCTTTCCCCAGTTCTCGCCCGTTTTCGTGAATTTTCCATAGCAGGATTTTTCACTAATTAGGGCGTGACAAAGAAGGTATTTTTCGCTCAATTACAAGCCACAAAACCCGTAATTTTCACTGGGGAAAAAACAAATTTTAGCGTTCCCGCTTTTTTTCTTTCTGCGAAATACCTCATCAGTCTGGACCCCTTCTAAGGTTTATATCCACACTTACTGCACTTCAACTTAAGTCTGTTTTGCTTCACAGACCTAAATTCTTAAGATACTAGCCAAAATGCTTTCATAATAATGAGGACTCAGTTAGCTCACTACTGATCAATTTGGCTTTCTAAAGTGTGCTCCTTCACTTTTTCAACTCTTACAAATATCTGTGTAGCGTTTTTATTTCACTACTCAGTGTTTTGTGAACAATCTTTATTTACTTTTCAGTAAAATGGTGACTTTATTCGAGCCGTCCTTTACCATCGGGAAAGAATAAAGTGAGGTGCTTTGTAAATTTCGTCGAGTCTACAATTTACCTCCCAGTTTTAACGTCAATTACTTGCGTAAAAAACGGGGTTGTCTTCATGTCATAAACCGGGAGAATTTAATGACTTAGAAAATCGACGCTTTAGGGTTGTCCGAACACGCGGTCACAGGCCGGATCCTAATACGTCCCCTTGTCCCAAATTTCCTTGCAACGAGATTTTAGGGCTCACTGCAAAGTTATTTGCGACAGTTTTACTTCTATTTTTGTGCAAAAACAAAAGTGGGTTGCATTTTTATTCGCAAATCCAATGTGCTTCAGATCCGCGAAAAAAAAATTCGGTCTACCGTGGGTACGACCCACAGACTGTCCCCAAATGGTGGAAATTGTATTCCAGAGCCGATCAGCTTCCAGAATACTTCCAAATTTCGCTTGTTATTTTTTCTCCCGACTAGGTAAGAAAAGAAATTCAGCAAAATTCATCCGCTCGGGTTTTTATTTCATGCTTTTTCCATCCCGAAGGTTTGGAAACATGAACTTGCCTATCCCGAAGGTTTAGGTTCAAATCACGGCAGGCCCCCAAATATGTGACGTACTCAGGGAGTAGACGATTGAAGTCAAGAATAATCTTAAAGCCAATTTACTCCTTACTGCATAGCTAGGGGTCTATGCACTGAGAACACATATTAGGCATAAAACACACGTTTAGAAGCGTGGTCTTATCCTGAGCTGAGTCCAGGGAGACAACCTTTCGAGTTGCCTGCCCCACACCAAGTGCCTTCCCATGGTCCAGGCCCTTGTATATATACGCGGGGCTGAACAATAGAAGTAGCCTGAGGCTTTACGTTGCGCAACCGCTAACAGGTAGGAGCCGGCTCTAACTGGTTTGAACAAAAGAGCAGGCTCGTTACCCGGCTGTTGGCGTTCGGCCAAGTTCCGGTGTAGACGGAAGTTGACTGGACGCCAAGCAGCTCATGTAACTGCAAGGTGCACCATGAGTGTTTGCTTATGTTGCACCGTGCTATTCGTAAATAGCGCGTTACAGCCAGACACGTGACGCCTTGGGCAAGGTCCATTGTTCTCCACCAGTATAAAAACTGATGGCCGAACGAGGATCCTCAGTCGGTGTCGGGGTTTCAGACCTGCAAGTCAGAAACTCTGGGACTACGAGAGTCATACCAGTGGAAACCTTGGGCAGATGCCTAATGTGTGGTACTCAGTGCATAGTCCCCTAGTTATGCAGTAAGGAATGAATTGAATTGAATTCTTGAACTTCAAACCTCTCGTCCATTCCCTGAGTGCTGACGTAAGTTCTTAGTATAGTTCTTAGTAAGTAGTTCAGTAACGTTCTCAGTAAGCTGTAGCCTACTTCTGTAAAGTTCTTAGTTCAAACTTTAGCAAAGTTCGGTAAAATTCTTAGTATTAAGAAATTACTGTTTAAGGTTCCCATATCTATTTATTTATTTATTTGACAGAAATATTTCTTACTTCTTTAAAGCAGAAAAGACTGTGGAAACGAACAAAGTTTTGTCAAAATATTTTTTCTTACAAACTTATTCACCAAACCAAACATGTACGTAGCCGGAATTAATCATGTTTAACGTAAATTGTTTGCGCATGCATGAATATTCAAATCTGCTGTTGTTGCTACCATTCAAGAACCCTTGGGCTGCACGCCGTACTGTTTTGCACGGACGTCTACGAAATCTTATACGCACACAGTTAGTCCCCAAAGGGTCACAATGTTTAGTACGACTATAGGCAAACAGTCGAGATTAATTCTGTATCGTTAGCTCCGAGGGCCTCTGCAAACTAGGCCTGCGTTCTCTGGTATGTATTTCTCCAACCTGTCTCTCCCTCCCACCCACCTCTTTCATCGTATCCCCCTTCCCCCAACCCTCCCGCCTGCTCTCCCCTCCATTCCAAATGCAGAAACTAATATTTAATGTCTGGAGGCGGAAGAATGTCGAAGACGCAAGGGGTGTGGGGGGAGTGGGAAGAGAGTAGAGGGACAGAAGTTGGGTTTCCTACGTCGTTCATCTAAAATTAATCTTGCGATCGTGTTTATGTAATGCAGAAGGTGAGCTGGTTGATAGCGAAGGACGCAATCCACCACGACATTCGACATCCCAAAAAAAAAAATAATAATAATAATAAAAATTGGATGTTTCGGGGATGGAAAAAAAAAAGTAGACGCAAAGACGCATTTCGATCGCTGAAACTTGAACGAACGGCTTGAGGGACAAATACAAAGTCGGTCCGTCGAAATTTTTCTTGTGTGGGTGCTCCGTTACTATGGAGATGGGGTCGCGCCTATCAGTATCATTCAGCCCCGAAACATCCAATTTTTATTATTATTATTATTTTTTTTTTTGGGATGTCGAATGTCGTGGTGGATTGCGTCCTTCGCTATCAACCAGCTCACCTTCTGCATTACATAAACACGATCGCAAGATTAATTTTAGATGAACGACGTAGGAAACCCAACTTCTGTCCCTCTACTCTCTTCCCACTCCCCCCACACCCCTTGCGTCTTCGACATTCTTCCGCCTCCAGACATTAAATATTAGTTTCTGCATTTGGAATGGAGGGGAGAGCAGGCGGGAGGGTTGGGGGAAGGGGGATACGATGAAAGAGGTGGGTGGGAGGGAGAGACAGGTTGGAGAAATACATACCAGAGAACGCAGGCCTAGTTTGCAGAGGCCCTCGGAGCTAACGATACAGAATTAATCTCGACTGTTTGCCTATAGTCGTACTAAACATTGTGACCCTTTGGGGACTAACTGTGTGCGTATAAGATTTCGTAGACGTCCGTGCAAAACAGTACGGCGTGCAGCCCAAGGGTTCTTGAATGGTAGCAACAACAGCAGATTTGAATATTCATGCATGCGCAAACAATTTACGTTAAACATGATTAATTCCGGCTACGTACATGTTTGGTTTGGTGAATAAGTTTGTAAGAAAAAATATTTTGACAAAACTTTGTTCGTTTCCACAGTCTTTTCTGCTTTAAAGAAGTAAGAAATATTTCTGTCAAATAAATAAATAAATAGATATGGGAACCTTAAACAGTAATTTCTTAATACTAAGAATTTTACCGAACTTTGCTAAAGTTTGAACTAAGAACTTTACAGAAGTAGGCTACAGCTTACTGAGAACGTTACTGAACTACTTACTAAGAACTATACTAAGAACTTACGTCAGCACTCAGGGAATGGACGAGAGGTTTGAAGTTCAAGAATTCAATTCAATTCATTCCTTACTGCATAACTAGGGGACTATGCACTGAGTACCACACATTAGGCATCTGCCCAAGGTTTCCACTGGTATGACTCTCGTAGTCCCAGAGTTTCTGACTTGCAGGTCTGAAACCCCGACACCGACTGAGGATCCTCGTTCGGCCATCAGTTTTTATACTGGTGGAGAACAATGGACCTTGCCCAAGGCGTCACGTGTCTGGCTGTAACGCGCTATTTACGAATAGCACGGTGCAACATAAGCAAACACTCATGGTGCACCTTGCAGTTACATGAGCTGCTTGGCGTCCAGTCAACTTCCGTCTACACCGGAACTTGGCCGAACGCCAACAGCCGGGTAACGAGCCTGCTCTTTTGTTCAAACCAGTTAGAGCCGGCTCCTACCTGTTAGCGGTTGCGCAACGTAAAGCCTCAGGCTACTTCTATTGTTCAGCCCCGCGTATATATACAAGGGCCTGGACCATGGGAAGGCACTTGGTGTGGGGCAGGCAACTCGAAAGGTTGTCTCCCTGGACTCAGCTCAGGATAAGACCACGCTTCTAAACGTGTGTTTTATGCCTAATATGTGTTCTCAGTGCATAGACCCCTAGCTATGCAGTAAGGAGTAAATTGGCTTTAAGATTATTCTTGACTTCAATCGTCTACTCCCTGAGTACGTCACATATTTGGGGGCCTGCCGTGATTTGAACCTAAACCTTCGGGATAGGCAAGTTCATGTTTCCAAACCTTCGGGATGGAAAAAGCATGAAATAAAAACCCGAGCGGATGAATTTTGCTGAATTTCTTTTCTTACCTAGTCGGGAGAAAAAATAACAAGCGAAATTTGGAAGTATTCTGGAAGCTGATCGGCTCTGGAATACAATTTCCACCATTTGGGGACAGTCTGTGGGTCGTACCCACGGTAGACCGAATTTTTTTTTCGCGGATCTGAAGCACATTGGATTTGCGAATAAAAATGCAACCCACTTTTGTTTTTGCACAAAAATAGAAGTAAAACTGTCGCAAATAACTTTGCAGTGAGCCCTAAAATCTCGTTGCAAGGAAATTTGGGACAAGGGGACGTATTAGGATCCGGCCTGTGACCGCGTGTTCGGACAACCCTAAAGCGTCGATTTTCTAAGTCATTAAATTCTCCCGGTTTATGACATGAAGACAACCCCGTTTTTTACGCAAGTAATTGACGTTAAAACTGGGAGGTAAATTGTAGACTCGACGAAATTTACAAAGCACCTCACTTTATTCTTTCCCGATGGTAAAGGACGGCTCGAATAAAGTCACCATTTTACTGAAAAGTAAATAAAGATTGTTCACAAAACACTGAGTAGTGAAATAAAAACGCTACACAGATATTTGTAAGAGTTGAAAAAGTGAAGGAGCACACTTTAGAAAGCCAAATTGATCAGTAGTGAGCTAACTGAGTCCTCATTATTATGAAAGCATTTTGGCTAGTATCTTAAGAATTTAGGTCTGTGAAGCAAAACAGACTTAAGTTGAAGTGCAGTAAGTGTGGATATAAACCTTAGAAGGGGTCCAGACTGATGAGGTATTTCGCAGAAAGAAAAAAAGCGGGAACGCTAAAATTTGTTTTTTCCCCAGTGAAAATTACGGGTTTTGTGGCTTGTAATTGAGCGAAAAATACCTTCTTTGTCACGCCCTAATTAGTGAAAAATCCTGCTATGGAAAATTCACGAAAACGGGCGAGAACTGGGGAAAGCAGAAATGCACCCTTAGTCGAAGACTTAGGAGAGGATTTGAAGGATTCATGGGGGAATGATGACCTTTTTGCACCTGAATTTTAGGGTTCAGAAAGAAGCTTATCACCACACGTTCTAGAACGTTGAGATGTAGAAAATGTGCGTGAAAATAAAACGTTTCACGCGAATTTTCGAAATTGGGCTGAACATTGCACAGCACCTGACGACTTTCGGGAAACTGTAATGAGACAGCTGGAAAACTGTTTTAATTACTAACCGGGATGGTGTGAATGTCACCTCACAACCTCGAACTGGTTCTCACCAGAACGAGAACGTGAGAAGGGCATGTCACCCCAACCATTTTGCCCTCAACAGACGAGAAAATCGCACTGTTGAGAGAGGCAGAATAGCACGGAATCCTCGTAGCCGTGAACCACAGGGAGCAAAGTCCGACAGAGTGGATCTTACTACGTGCGGTAACCGGGTGAACTGGCGACAAACGGTACACCAGGAACCGGAAGTAGACATGTGGAGGAGACGCGAGCCTCAACATGAATACAATGAGTCGCCAGAAAGGCAAAGAAACACTGGGGGTAGAGTAACCCACAGTCGGACTGGCCGCACAGATGACAATAGGGGTGAAACCTATGGTCGTCACGACGATTTTTCAGAGCACACCTCTGCACGGAACCCTTTTCAAGGATTCCAGGTGAAGGCTCCAAAAGTCGACGTTCCAGTTTACCTGGGGCATGCCGATGAAAAATCGCCAAGTGAATTTTTGCAAAGGTTAGACATGTATGTTTGTGCATTAGGCCTTGCAGATTCGTATGTGTTACGAACAATCATTCCCCTCGCCATGCAAGGTGAGGCTGAAAGATGGTTCAGGGTTTTTGGACCTTTTAGGACTTGAGAAGCGTTTAGGGAAAACTTTAATTTGGAATTCGAAGGTCCAAACTTTGAAGACGACCTAAAACGAGAATTGGAATTAAGGACTCAGGCACCTGACGAACCTTTTTCCAGTTATGCCCAAGCAATCAGTGGGCATTTTGACAGGTTGTGGCCTAAATCATCTGATTCAGATAAAATTAGGCACATAATGGGAAATATGCACCCTGATTATCGACAGCACCTTGAGGGTCGACGGTTCGACACCCTCCGAGGATTGGTGATAGAAGGAGCAAATGTTAGTAGGCTACTGGTTGCCCAGAGATCTTACCGGCCGCCGACCTACTCATCCCTGTCGGTAGAACCAAGGTTGGCATGGCGGAGCTACGCACAGATAGCGCAGGAAAGCCAACCCGCCAAGAACCAGGCGGTGTTTCGCGTTAGTCAAACTAACTCGAGGCCGACAATCGGGTTTCAAGGCGTAGAACCCGTATCAATGGCCGCATTAGACCCGAGAGGGTACAGAGCAGGTCGGTACGGCACGGTACAGGGTACCAATAGTACTAGTAGTACAAATTCAGCCCCAAAAGGCAGCAAATCTGCAGAAGGCTAGTTGCTACAAAAGAGACAGAAAAATAACAATAAAAAGTACAAAAACCTTTTGATGGAAGCTGTTGAACGTGTCAGGAAACCAGACACAGGTCAAATAGGTGTCCGAAAAAGCTAACAAATGGGGAAAACGGTCGTTAACCTGGTTAAATAAGGTTGCGAACGAGAAAAAACGAGAGTTGGTGTCTAAAGAAAACCCTGGCTATGGGTCCTACAAGGGCTCTCCACCGAAAAAGGAGGGAGAAAAGAAGGATGATGGGGATAGATGACCACCGCCACCACCACCATAAACCTACGATTATGGTAGGAGCAATAGAACTAATATTTTCTACGCTTATTCTTTTCATCTTTGACAATGCCTCCGACAAATATCTTTGACAAAGACAAGCTCATGTAAGTATTCACCTACCAAAACGAGTTTTGTATTGGTAACAATTGTGTTTTAACTAAAATGAATTGAGACCCGATTTCTGTAATAAATTACACGACAATAAAAAACCAGATCAAAATTGTAATTAAAGGGCAAATAAGTTGGTTTACACTTGTTTTATTGAAATAATAGGTCCTTTAAAACTGTCTTAAATACAAAAATAACAATTAAATCCATTACGTACAGAATTTTATACAATAATAAGAAAGAAGTTGATATTTACCCAAGGCCAACTGAGATAGTAGCTGCGTTCCTCGCCCCTCTTCATGCCGGTCAGCTTGCTGATTTTTCGTTATCAGTTAGTGACAGACACGTTAGGAGTCGTCCAATACCGTACGGCCTGAAAACCCAAGGCAATTTGTATCTGGATTAAGTGAATGCGGGAGAAGCCATCAGCATGTGCCAGATGTCGCAATTTAATCGTTATGCTTCGTTATTCTATCCTCTGTTTAAAGTTTAACAGGTAGCTGAATAAACTAAGAAATTTTCCCGCATAAATTGTGTTCAGATACCATTCCCCTTTGGCTCATGCGTACGGACTTCGAACAGGACATGGAAGTCGGGGTCGGACCCGGGTCCGAGTCGGAGTTCAGTGTGGAGAAGTCAGGCTCGGGTCCTGGGTGGGCCCGGAGCCGTCCGGATTTTTTCCCCAGTGTGGAATCCGAATAATGGTGGGCCTACTGAGAAAAGACAGCCAAATATTATCTCAGAGTAGGCCTACTGACATAAGACAGCCAAATGGCACGCACAGGTAGTTAGAAACGTTACAGTTCATCTGGTTTTGTTGTGACTTCGTAGCATTTTCGTGAAATTCGGCGTTCTACGTTTCACAACAGGTAATAGGCGATGATCAATGATTCAGGAGCTTCTACGTTCTTCATTTCCATGATATTTCCAAGCTTTGCAGCGCATCCCACGATAATATCCAGGTGTTATACAGCTAATTTAGTCGGGAAAATGAATGCTGTGGTTATTTTTATCTAAGTTTGTGCGAACGCCGACCAACGTCCCCCAAAAAGGTTAAAGAAATGCTCTGATGCTCTGCTCTGGTTAATGTTGTTGTCTTCAAGAACTTAGCCAGGAGCCGAAGCGCGCTCCTTGCTAAACAGCAGGGACAGGGCAAGCTGGGAGCGAAGGCCGAGAGCAGTGACCTCTTCACACAACACCCTAATGTTTTTTTGTTTTTCTTCAGAAAATTCAATGCAATGTCTTACGTCTGATATTCAAATTTTCCCCGGAGTTTTCAAATTGGACACAAAGGTATTTCTGATATTGGTTTTATTTCCCTGTCTTTTACCTATTTTTTTTTAAAAGGGGCTTCTCCTTGGAATTTCAGCCATGTATTCATTATACCCGAGGTTTCCAGGTTTTCCATCTTCTTCCAGATTTTGTTTTAACCTTGTGACAGAGGTAAACCCTCGACCAAAATAATATTTTTTCAAGATTAAAGGCGCCTGTTTACCATTTCGGTAGCGTTGTCCATATTCTAAACACAGCAACCACGTTCCAGATTCTCCGTCATCCAATAGGCTGATGTGGGTCACGTGAGTTTGTTTCAGTTATGAAAATCGCGGCGCTACTGCGAATAGTGTTGTTCCATTTTTCCCCCCGCTATTTTCTTTATATTGCTCGAAGATTCTACGGCGCTGCAACTATAGGAGTTGAAAAGGTGAAAAGGGGCCTTTAAGTAGAATTGTTCCCAGGTGCTGCAGCTGGACTCTTGGAACACTGCAGTCCGGAAAAAAAAAACATTTTATATTTTCGTTTATAGTGATTTTGACTACATAACATTTTGCTCGTGTTGGTTTGTCACTTTGTGAAACATTTTACACAAATTTGTCATTCTGGCTTTTTAAATTTTTTATCCAGCCAGGTTTCCCACATTTCCAATAAAAAAAAAAACCGTGACAAAAATTACAGGAGTGGAAGTAGGATACGTGCAGCGCACTATCGCCAGTATTGCATCCTTACTGACAATCAATATCTTTACACCAAGCTGCATCTTCCCCGTACTCCTACTCCCACACCCTTCAAGATGGGGGTGGGGGGATGGGGGGGGGGGTTGCGTCAAATAGAGGATGGAAGGATAGAGAGAGGGCGTCTTGCTTTCTCGCGCTCTTCATCATCAACCCATCTTTCCCACCTCTCATCCCCCCCCATGCGACCCCCTAGCTCCACGCAACCTCCTAATTCCCAAGAGTCCCTTCCCGCCCCCTCGCACCCTCCGAACGCAAGCCCATTGAATTACGCTCGCATTGTGGGATCGTTTAGCGCATCAAGCTCCCGTTGCCATGGAGAAGCGGGTTGCCATGGTTACCGTTGGAGAGAGTGAGAAGGAGAGCAAAATCTGCAGTCAGCTTGCTGTTTGGGAAAAGCTGAGTTCATTCGTTCTCTTGTTGCCAAGGCGACCGCCTCCCTAGACACGAGTCCCTCGCGCCAGAGCACGTGTTCACGAGCCCGCGAAATCCTCAGCTCGAGCTCATCCGACGAGAGAGAGGAGGGGGCGGGGGTGGGTTTGGGGGGAACGGGGCGCCGATAGGCAAGGAGGGGACGAGTCGGTCGATAACGTAATTGCATTAGCCGCTGTGCAGCCGCCCCCACGCTCTCGCCGGGTCACCCTACCCCTTCCCTCCACCCCCTCCCCTTTCCTCCTTCGTTTCCCCCCTTCCCTCGCTGCTCCGGATTAATATTATGCAAATTAGCTATCGGCCCAATTTACGCTTGCCTCAGCCTGTTATGTCATTAGGGAGGCTAATTAACAGCGTTTTAATTGTTCGCCGCTAATGCAGAGCCCGATTCATGATCTTATCACCTGCCCAGCGGCGGTAACATCCGGTGAAACGCGGAGCGACACGACACGGCAAAAGGAGTCAACAAGCACAAACAAACAA
>JAHWFP010191262.1:0-78288 GCA_023313725.1 Lithobius niger
CAATACAATGAATTGAAATCAATAATAAACTTGTAAATAAGTAAAATGTAAACAATATTAACTATAAGACAAAAATAGAGCTGGAAAAGATAATAAAAAATTATGGGAAATAATTAAAGAGATTGATGGAAAACACAAGTATAATAATCATACCGATAAAACATTAATGAAAACTTTTAAAGGAATAAACTTAAAAACATTCACAAATGATTTTATTGATAACTTGGGGGGGGGGGGGGCATGGGTCATGTTACCACTCGATGCTCCGTCAAAGGGAACGACTGGGTGCGTTACCTATCGTATCACCGTGCTTCTTCAGACCCGTTCCTTAAGTGTCTTATAGTTTCAGTTCCAACTGCCATGTACCTGCAAGCGAGAAGCCCAGCTTTCTTAGCTTGTAACTTGTTTTAAAAAAAAAATGGGAAGGTGGTACTACACGACGACAGATCGACACCAGTTTGCCCCAAGACCAGGCTCTGTCTCACTTCGGCGATCCTTTCCGATTCCCGTCTCCTAACTTTTACAATCCATCATTGGCCACGAATAACTAAAGTTCCACTAGGAGCCTCTTGCCGTTTTAGCACGACTTTCCTTCCATTCCCTGGACATTCGCTCCTCAGAGTGTCTGCCACTTCAAGACTTCTACTGCTGTAGTTTGTTTCACTGCCACCAGGGCCCAGTGTCGCAGTCTCGTTTTGGTGTGAACCCTTCGTTTCAACCACTTTCGGTCTAGCGTCGGGTTTCGCTGTGCTCTCCTTCGGCAGTTCTACTAACAATGTCTTCTGATTCTTCCTCCTCCGAGGATCCTTTACCCCCTCCACCGAAGCCTAATGTTATGGACCCGTCCCCATGCAGTTGTATTGAATTCACCGGCAAGATTTTACATTTTGATCCTCATCCTTGCTGCCAGCACCATCGCCAGTGCAACAGTATGTGTCAACAGTATCGTCTTCTGCAGTATGTGTGTGACGATTTCACTTGGAAAATGGAAAAAGATCCGCAGTAGGCAACACGATTCACAACTTCGGGCAGAATGGCAGAAATGTTAATGAGAAGCGGACCGTCATGATCCTATTTCTTCATCCACGGTTCCTCCTGTGTCATGTCCTGCCATATCAACAACTAACACCGCTACTACGAAGAAACTCATTTCCAGTCCGTCATCACGGTCTGAGTCCGATTACACTCTTGTCATTCCTGGGACGTCCGGCTTTCACCTCGCACGGGGCGTAGGACTACGAGGGTTTCCGTACCGATGTACACCAGGACCTAGCATATAGGACGCGCAGTTCTCTATGGCACCTCCGCGCTTTCAACCCTGTGTTCCTGATTCCGCAGCTGTAACATCTCGTGCCGTGCTTCTTAGTCCCGCACCTCGGAGTCCAACAGTTCCCGTTTCGTCAGCACCTGCTTCTTCTCCACTTTCTGCCCTTCCGGGCTGCTCCGACGCTATTTCCACGCCTCCATCGTCCGAACCAGCCCCATTCCCATCGGCGTCCATGCTCCGGGCCGCTTTGACACGTGGCTTACAATTGACCATGCATGACATGGAGAACGTGGATCTCAACATCAAATTCGTCTTGTCCATGGCGGAAGGGTTCGCTATCGAACTTTCACATGTACAATCCGAAAATGTTACCATACCAGCGCTACGGGCTGCCTCGGATCTGGTGCCTGCACTACAGGACGAGAACCTTCGGTTAAAACCGCCAATGTGTCCCTACTTGATGATCTCGACACTCTTCGCACCAGCCATTGTTCCCTTCGTATGAACTACATGTTACTAAAACACAAATTGCCATGGTTCTCTCCTGTCTTCTCCTTCATGGAGGGCCTTCTATTGTGTATGTTCGCACACACGACGCCTGCATGGCACTACTGCGTCCCTACGGATTCGTTCCCCTCGTAAACATCCTTCACCAACTATCCTACCTTCCCCCGATTCCGTCCGTCAAGTTTATCACGACGCACCTTCTCCCCGTTCGACCCCTTAAAAAGACCCCTCTGCTACAGTATCACTGTCTTTCACACCTCCGATTCCGCCCGCTGTTTCACCTGTTCCTCTGGCACATTGTCCGCTGCTTACCGCGTGGTCTCGAGCTGCTGGATCATTGGACTGCCAAAAGTTATCCTCTTACCTGGTGTGGCAGTACGACGACGCCTCCACCTTCTTACCAGTCTTGTCGGGGATCTTTCACCACTCCGACTGTTCCACCCGGACCTCCCGTGCTGCCAAAAGGCCAAAGGAGTTGCCTTGGAATTTCGGGCACTGCCTTAATTTTCACACGCTTCCATTTCCGTACTGCGTAACTTTGTACTAAGTTCCTTTGCGAGAAGAAACCTGTTTCTTCTCCTGTTCTGACTACGAACGTCGGAGGTTGGAATCACAATTCCTCGCAACCTCAAAAAAAAAATTAAAAAAATTAATCATGGCTTTCATCCGTTCTGAACCTGGGCACGTATCACACATGCTGAACGATGGCAATGAAGGAAAACAGGCAAACAAGGAACAGGGAAGGTACGGCGGCCTCCTTCCCTTGGCATGAACGATTCCGTTCCTTCCTCTCCGACCATAAGCATTACCGCACACGGCCTTTCCGCCCTGCACTTGCCCATTCCGTTTGTTTATACGAAAATAGACATTACCTTTACCAACCCTGCTTCCCCTCTGATGGACTAAGTTCATTGGGGCAGGAAGAAAGATGATCGCGTTCCGCTTATATAGCCGAACATGCGCAGTAGTTACGAGACCGGCAGGGAAGACAACTTTCAAACTAGGAAATAGAGCTACAAAAGGGGGGAAACTGATATGTTAAAAAAAATAATGTATATTTTCGTATACGCTAACAAAAACTTAAATCAACCAGGTGCAGACCCTGGTATTTTAATCCCGGCCTGATTTCTTTGCTACATCTTTTAGTTCCCAGCGCGTTTCGCGGTCGAGATCTGGCCGTTTCTCTCCTATGATGTGTTCCCCCTATCAATCTGTCGGGTGCCTGCTTCCTCACAAGCAACAACGAGGTACTTGGACAAAGTTGTATGTCTGCAGTATGGTGAAAAATACTTTCTTTTTAAATGCTTTTTAAAAATTCACTGCGGAATAGCAGTGAAATCCAAATCAGAAACCTTTTGAATCTTTTTAAGACTCAGCAGCCAAAGCAAGCAAGGATCGCAATAATGGAATTCCTTATTCGAAATGAAATGATGCTCCACATCCACATTAATAAGCACAATATACTTCTAAACTTCTAACTGTGGGTGGAGGTTTTTTTTAATAAAACATTTCTCATGCAGAGAGTTGGTGACAAAAGACACGTGTAGGCAGGGTGCTTTGCTATTTTACAGACTTGCTTCAAAAATGTAATACTTTTTAGTTTAGTTGAGTTTTTCCAATGATAAAAATTAGGAGGCATAAAAAAAAAGGTCAAGCTCTAGATGATGTTGGTAGGTCTATTGGAAGCACTTGCTTTTGACATGAAATCTGAAAAACCCATCAGTCTACTTTTTGTAGAGGCTACACACAACAAAACATTACATGGCAATGATGGAAGTTAGTTTCTGACCAGGGGTAAATAAAATCTACAATTCAAGAATTTTTTATCAAGAACCCCAACTTTTTCCCAGCTAAAAAAATTAATCCAGTCAACAAGTCACACATAGTGAAGAAAATTTATCCCAGTTTCTGGCAAGCCTAATTACATTTAATTAAGTCATTTTATGATTTTATATTAAATAGCAGGCCTACGAAACAAATAAAATGCCTTCAAAAATCGTTAAAATGGACCACTTCTATCCAAATAAAAAATACATGGGCGCAGGAGCCATTAAGAAAAATAAATTCAAAATATCAGAATTTGGTTGGCTAGCCTAGGGCTACCCAGCATCATATTATGTAAAGTTTGAGGTAGCCTTAGTTTTTCATGCAGTTTTCCTTTTTTTTTTTTGTAATTTATAAATAAATAAAATAAATAGAATGAGATCAGTTTTATTTTTCATCAGTTTTTTTTTTTTTATGCCTCAACCATTTTACTTGAGGCGTAAAATGAGACAACTAAACCTAAACGTAAGCAAATTCAGTCCTTTTGTTTGAACCAAAACGTCCCTAGCATTGTTCTCCGTATAAATAAAATCCGCACCATAATTTTGCCATTTCGCTTAAGTTCACCAATTTCCGATAAACTTGTTTCGTCTGGAACTAAAACACATCATTAAGTCCGTTGCAGCAGAATGATTAGGCCTAACCATGTCCAAGCGGTTAAGCCTAAATATCAGCGACGGTGCATTCTTCTAGCACCAACGCTGTCATCTTTTCTTGGCTCTTACGGTTGAAACGTCACTTTTGTAGGCATCACGATTTACTGATACTTCTTACCTTATACTAACACGATTCCTTCATTAATTAACATACACACAGTATTAGGTTTACCAAAGTTCGAAGTAGCACAAAACCCCACAAAAAGTTCGTCCATGCGGTTGTTGTTGCCAGCCAAAACCAAAAACCACAGACAAGGGCTGTCGTTCTCTAATCTGTGTCCAAAACTATCTCGGAAATGACTGCAAATCCACAAACTTACATTATCTTTGTTTCACAAATCCCGAGAATAAGTGTGGAAGGTCTGCATTTACTACTGGAAAGAGTAGTTTGTGTAGGTCATTTAAGTTCCCACGCGACGTTTTAAAAGTCTACCGCATCGTTGCCGACGTGATCTCTTGTGTGCAATCTTGATTCTTGGGTATATTCTAGTAAAGCAATGACCGCACTGACGGCCCACGTTACGTTCTTCTCCGTTTGAATGGTGCACTTGTTTTTATCACGTTATCAGGTTCGGCGAATTGCTGTCGCGTCACGCAGTGGAGTTGACCTTTGGAAAGTTGGCTTTGCCTTTATACAGCAAGGGCGCGTTTATGCAACAAGTCATTCTCGCTCGCCTAATGCTATTTGCTAGTCAACCATTATTTATTTATGGTCAGTTTCCCGTTGCTACTAAATGAATGCGGTAATAGATAACAAATTGTATGTATTATGAATAACAACACGGATAAAGAACAAAGTGCTACAGTAATTTTAAACACTGTTGCAAGATTGTTGTCATTTCACGCTATATCCAAAATGTGCTATTCTCCCTCAAAGTACAGCGTCTAGCAATGATCAAACGTCGGTAGAATAAATAGCTTCTCGCAGTGAGAATTCAAAATCCAACATGGCGTCCATTTCATGGCTATCGAATCGAAGACAAACCATCAAATGCCGCCATACAAAAAACAGTCCGTCGTCTTGTACTGCAGTTAAAATTGTTTTCTTGTTGTCGTAAGTCGACGCTCAGAAGTTGCAAGCATTGTACGCCGTGTCACGAGGCGAAGATTTGCGTCTACGTCGTTGCCATGGTTACTAATTTGCATAGACAACTCGACAGCCGAATATTCCGGTAAAGGCGAGAAGCAGCCATCAGATTTAGTATTGATCAAGTAAAAGCTAGTGAGCGAGAAAACTGTCGTTGCGTAAACGAGCCCTAAAAGCAACTAACTATTCTTAGTTTACTGTTTTAAATTTTTTGTGATTCTAGACTTTCCTAGTGAAGTGGTTGTATTTATTTCAAAAATGCTGTTAAAAACGACTTTCGTAGATTAAAAAAAAAAACTGCACTTGCAATGGAAAAGATTGTTAGCAATTTTAGTTATTTTACTGGTACTACTGGGAAAGTGTTCTAAGATTTATTAATTACAAAATATCTAAGTATAGTTCTTTAATTGGGAATTGTTTCTGTTAGCATGGGGGGAGGGGGCTTAAAAACACATTTGGAAAGAGAAAGGGGGAATTGGGGGGAAAATGTTGATTTCTTTTAATTCTCGAGTTCTTTTGTAGCATTCTGCATGCCCCCCCCCCCCAAAAAAAAAAAAAACAAATTGTGAGACCAGTTTTTTTTGTAATTGCTAGGGAAAATTTTTTTTACCATTTTGTTGACCATCGTTGGTTTGGCAGGTAAAAAGGCATCTAGGGTTATAAAATATGCAGCATGGAGTTAAAGGGGTGGGGATGTGCCCAATGTGGTTGTGCCCTTGTCTTAGATCTATTTTTTCTGCTTACTAATTATTCTAAAAGATCTAGTTTTACGAGGCGCTGTAATTCTCTTTTTAAGAACTTTTTTCTCTTTTTTTTTTAGTTCTTGAATTCACCCAGTCCTAAATTAGATTTGTTTTCGGTAAATTTGCATAATAGTGTAAAGGTTCTTTCTGTAACGGCGGATGCTACGACGGAGTAGGTGCTTGTAACATCGCCGGTCGCCTGGTGTAACTGGATCTTGCTATCAATCACTCTGTTTGGCGTTTACGTACTTTTTCGGTTAAACGGCACAACTGCTACTGTCCCGATGTAGGGAATGGAGCATTGAAGTCCTAATCTAAGACCTGACTAGTGAATAAATAGCGGTTAACGCTGCCACCAAGGTTTGAAAAGGCTAGCTAAGTTATATTTGAAGAGAATTGTCCTAAATACTAACTTCTAGCAAAACAACGAACGAATAAACCATCGGACGTTTAAAACTCCTGGTTTTTATTTTAAACAAACATGTTAAAATGACCACACTTTACATTTACATTTGGCAAATTTACTACTGAAATTAAGTTTATAAATAACAGGGGGAATTTACATTAAATTCAACTTGAACAAACGCTATGTTCACAAAACAATTTCAAATAGAAAAAGTGAGTTTGATTAGGCACAAGGGGATTTCGCAAAAGAGCCCTCTAAATTACAAACAGCCTCGGCTGACCTATAATAGTAGACCTGTTTTACAGTTATGTTTCAACGGGAATTAACAAAGCATTAAACCTCCTAGAGTTGCTGTTGATAAGTCAACTCCTTAAATTACAGAAGCCGCAGCTACCTATAAAGTCGATCCAAGCGATTAATCAATGGAAACCCCACGAAGATCAAACCGTCCTTTGTTTACTTTAAACTGCGTTTAAAAAAACATAATAAAGAAAGCTGGTTTTTAGTAAGGGACCGTGAACCCTTAAATTACGGCCGCCAACGTCCGAAATGCCGTTTGGCTTGACACACCATAAAATTAACTACAAAGCTACGAGGTTAAGTTTAAAATTAAACTATAAATTTTGACGTAAAGTCCAAAAAATAAACTTTTAAAGTTAAACTAAGTTGAAATACGAACCACTACCTTTGCCCGGCATGGCAACAATCGGACCGCGGCATCTCCACTCCCGACCGGCGTAGCGACCTCTAGCTTTGAGTATCCTGAGCTGTGCTGTGCTAACGAAACTCTACTGCGTCTGGGTTTTTATGCCTTCTGCTTGGCAGGCAGGTAGAGGGTTAGCGCGGACCTGTAGGAGAGCGACGGAGGGGGTGAGTGGGGAAGAGGTGGACACTTGGAGGAGGAGAGACTGACCCAAAGCGGCCGAGCTGTCGCTACCGGAAGTCGGCCATGACAGCGCGGACGGGCAGGGTAGCGAGGCTGCTCTCAATGCGTTGGGTTCTGACTCCGTGTGTTTACGGCTACGGTATTGAAGGAGCTGAGTCAACAAAGGAACTTTAAAGGCTTTGTAAACAATTAGAGGCCTGGCATGGAAGTGCAGTGAGTTTAAAACTCATAAACAACGTGATTTTTAGGCCTATTAAATAAACTACGATGTTAAGCATCGCAACTATTGAAGGAGGGGGGGGGGGGCGAAGAGTATTGCTCAGAATAAATATTCGACTTTGGGAAACGGATTGCTATATACAAGGCATGATTTAATTGAAGGAAAGCTAGTTTGTTTTCGTTTTTAGAGGTTTGCTAAGGTCGGAGTTTGGATGGAGATGCTATAAAAAAATAGAAATAAAAATATACACTGGATCCGTAAAAATATACAAACATAAACATTGGAGCTCCGGTAGGGTTCATGGCAAGAAGTTAAGTTTACCAGAATGCATTAAGTGCACAAATCAAAAGATTAAACGTTCCAGCTAGTTTTTAAAGGGCTATATCGCAGTTTAGGTTAGTTTTTACAGTGGTTTGAACATCGGACATTTTTCATAAATAAACAAAGTCCTCACCTGTTACGAATAAAAAATATCGTGTGTTGTCAACATCTAAAACATAACTAAGTTGGAAAAGTGATTCGGCTTTATGCCTAAAGGAATAATGTACAATATTTACATTTTTAATGCGAAATCGCCATATAGACGATTGTTCTTCTGGTGTGGAAGAATACTGCCCTCAGGTTTTTTTCTTCGGTGGTGTTGAGGTGTCCTCACCACGAGCGTCTGATACGAGACCGCGTTTATATTTCCTACCAGGATCACAATTGGGGTGAGGAGGGTGGTCCACAAAACGCCATGCACTGTAGTAAACAGCCTAGTGCATCTTGGCTGCCCAAAATCAAAGCTGACATTTTTTTCTAAAGTTTTTCAAAAATTTCGAAAAAGATGATCAATTTTTCAGAATCAGAATTTAATTTTGGATCCCAAAAAGTGGTCCCCATTTGCTTTTTTTTTAAACTTGAGAAATAGTTTTGGACTTTAAAAAATTGAGCAGGTTTCCAAATGCGGCCTTTCAAGAATTGAGGTCGCAATAGGAGACCTTCTGGATACTTGCTGGAGACCTCGGGTTCTAATTTGTGCTTGTGCAGGTCTCCAAATGTGACCTTACTGAGACCTAGTGACTACAAGTGGAGGTCGCAATAGGAGACCTGGAGACCTGCTGGAGATCTCGGGTTCTGAGCTGTGCTCGTGCAGGTCTCCAAATGCGACCTTTTTGGGACCTTCTGGTGACTACAAGTTGAGGTCGCAATAGGAGACCTGCTGGAGACCTCGGGTTCTAAGCTGTGTAATGGCAGGTCTCCAACTGCGACCTTATGAAGACCTCCCAGTGACTACTATTTGAGGTCGCAATAGGAGACATCTTAGCGACCTCCTGGAGACCTTAATCTCTGCTGTTGCTTGTGTGAGGTCTCCAAATTAGACCTTATTGCAACCTCCTAGCGACCACAAATGACTTAATAATAACAAGGTCCCCAACGGAGACCTTAAAGTGACCTCACTGTAACCAAACAACAGCATGTTGAATTTCTGGGGACCTACTGGGACTAGAAAACTACACTCGTTGCGACCTGGAGACTAGAAAACTACCACACGGAGACCTACTGGAGACCTAAAATTTTTGTGAGGGTCTACAGTCAGGCTATCATCTTCGTTTTAAACTTTTAAAATCTTCAACTTTTTGCAATTTATATTTTTTGTTTTAACTTCGCGTGGCAGTTAGTGACCACCAGGTCCTTGCCATTCCGGTTGCGTTTGTAACAAACTTATTATTATAGCAAAGGCCCCAATGTATTGATGGTACTTTGGTAATACCAAGAATTTAAAGGGTTGGGGAGGAGAATTTGTGACTGAGATCCCATACTGAAACGTCCTAGATCCAGTCCTATTAGTTTCGTAGTTCCTCTATTAGTTATAGAGGGCGCTACAAGTTTTATGTGGGAATTTTTACTCAGTTTTCAGCCTAAAATTAAACTGAACTAAATGAAACTAGCTTGTATTTAATTATTATTTAGTTTAGCTTAGGTATAATTTAGTTTACTTTAGATTTTGGCTGAAAAATGATCAAAAATTACCAGATGGAACATGTGGTGCCCTCTGAAAACTCTGATGGAACTAATTGGAATGGATCTAGGACGTTTCAGTAATGACTTTTTAAAGTTACAAATTCTCCTCCCTAACCCTATAAATTCCTGGTAATACTGATATGATAGTTCTGTATT
This sequence comes from Lithobius niger, assembly GCA_023313725.1. Taxonomy (NCBI): domain Eukaryota; kingdom Metazoa; phylum Arthropoda; class Chilopoda; order Lithobiomorpha; family Lithobiidae; genus Lithobius; species Lithobius niger. The sequence goes on from JAHWFP010191262.1 coordinate 9,757, forward strand.
AAATGGGGCCTCCTGAAGAACATAATGAACATGAACATACAAGAAAAAATATATATGGTGTTACATATACTAAAAATTTTTAATCGGTAATTGGTGCCATGCCAGTAACTGAAAATTTAGTGCACAAAGGATATGTCATGCACTTAGCTGCGAAGCCATGTAATCAAAAGGGCAGAGATAAATCCATATCGGATACAGTAACAGTGAAAGCCAACTATTAGTTTCGCTAGGTTTTTCCTCTATTTTGCAAGAAATAAATCCATATTTAATGAAAACATTCCTGGATCGTTTATACATGATTAAAATACACTTCGTTACAAAAAATAAGATTGCCGTATTTTGTTCTGACATTTTTGTGGTTTTTTTTAGCAAAATTAAATTAAGTTAAAAAAAATTTAAAAAATTAAAAAAAAAAATGAAAAAAAATTAAATTGTTGCTGTCCACTCTACTTGTGTAGGATATTCGTACAAGCAACTTCTAGATTTAAGTAAGTACAAGTCATGGTTTTTGTATAGTTAATGGTCAAATGTCACCCTCTTCTACTGTCATAGGTCTGCCTTTCCTCAAGTCTTATAATTTTTTTTATCTGGGATTACGGGCGATGAAAACCCTTTGTCACATTTCGATAAATCTAGCTTGTGATAAGGGATCGGAAAATTTAATATCGTGGGGACGTAGGAAATAAGTAAGCTGTGTCTGACACAAAAACTAATTCCACTGGAGTGGTTTCAGGTTACCAAACGACTTAGTTTTATATAAAAAAAAAAAAAAAAAAAAAAAAATTGAGCATTTTTTGCTTAGACCCAACAACGTTTTAATACAAGCTTAACCTCGCTTGAAGCTACTAAAAGGTTACTGGGGAATTAATAGAGAATGTGTTAACTCCCGTATAGCTGCTCCTAATGAGTGCTTTTTAAATGATTCATCAAGTTCCATAGGCCTACTTGCCAAATAGGAAAAGGATGTAGACATATGGAAAATGAATATTGTCTCTTACAAATTTTGGATTTAAAGTCCGATTTGGGAAGAGGTGAAGGTTTCTGTGAATGAGGGTGATCCTACAACATACCTCTTAACAATCTGTAACCTTTTAAGCAGTATGAACGTATCTATGTCCAAAAGAAATCGTCCCAAATGCAGTAACGACGTTTATATACATCCAAGCTTTGAAAGGAAACTGTGGGTTGAAAAATGCAATTTTCGGCCAAAGTATTCAAATGAGAAAAGCTAAAATTCGTTACCTGACATATGCGCATCGATTTCTGTAAAAAAAAAAATGTTGTTGCTGATGTCTACAATTTTATAAAAAGCACTTTAGTTGAGTGTAGACTCACTAAAAACTGTAAAAAAATAAGGTTCTCGTTTGCAAGTCAGGCAATCAAAACATCAACCAGCCGAATCTGCAACAGCCACTGGACAAGATGGTTTCATTGGTGTGCCAGAAAGAAAGTCAATACTGTTAATTCCCCTATTGCCGTACTCTTGGAAGTTTCTCAACACATTTGTTGCCGAAGGACTAAGACGCTCCACCATTCTAGTCTACCGCTCAGCAGTCTATTCTGTATTCAAAGCAGCAGGAAGCAGTAATCTACTTGATGGCTATAAGATATCTTCCCTACTCAAATCTTTCGAAATGGAATGACCAGTGAAAAAGAGAACCTTTCCTGACTTGGATCTATGATTTAATATCAGTTACGATTCTGCTATTTCGCTTGCTGAGACCGTATTCGTTTCGCCATTGGATCTATCAATCGTCCAGAACACTCTTCTAAAAGACCCTTATGAACCGCTCGTAAACAGCCCCATGGTCATCTTAACCCGAAAGGCAGCCTTTCTCATTACTTTAACTCTAAGTCTCTGTTGGAGTGAGATAAAAGCTATCTCAGCTAACCTGGCATACTGCGTGTTCGCTCAAGACAATACATTGTCACACTAACACCAAGAGCTGACTTCCGGGCCAAAACGCAACGACCCTGTGAACTGACCAAACCAGTTGTCATTCCGGCTCTTAACGCACGTAATGGGAGATCAAGAACCTGAACGTCACCTTTGCCCCGTCCGAGCACTATGGGTCTTCATCTCAGGAACTACCAATGAAGGCTTAAGGAAGAGAAGAACCCAACTTTTCCTACCCTACAAAAGAACTTTTAGCGAAACCTCAGCGGCCACCATATCAAAATGGATCTGTAATACGATTCAAGGCGCCTATGAAGACTCAAACGTCAGTTGTAACGATGAGGGCATTAGTTACAGCATACGAGTTAAGGGCACTCTCCATCTCCTGGACATTCCACAACTCTGTACCAGTCTCGGACATCTTGACCGCAGCTTCATGGCGAAACAGCTCCATTACTTCAGAGAGATGACTAAGCAATCCAATGGACTACAGCATCTGGGCCCCATCTAAGCTGCCAGATGTGTAATCCAGCCCCCTTAAGCACTCAGAAACCAAGACGGAAGCAAGTCTTCATTTCTAAAACCAATGGTCCTTTTCAGGGCCACCAATTACCACTTGAGAGAGAACAAAATTCCTGTTTTATCCTGTTTTCTGAATAAAGTGCTAAGTTGGTGTGACATTTTTTGGGGGAACAGCTGGCTCGTAACCCTAGGGAACCCGTAAGGACGGTGCCCGCCACCAGACTCTGGCGAGGTCTAACTGTTAATACAAAAATTAACAGGTTATAGTTTTTTTTCCAGCAACAAGAAAGACAATTTTGCCGGCCCTCCAAACTGGCCGGTTGAAAATTGTTTCTCTTGCTGGAAAAATACATACAAACCCACCCTATCTCCCCTTTTGAGACACCGGCAGATATATTGAGAGGTAAAAATGATGGCCAATGAATGCGTTTAAATAGAGAGGGGCTGCACGGAACAGTTGTGCAGTCTGGTTGTGACGCCAGCGGTTACTGAGCACCAAAAAACCTCCAGGAAAACAGAATCGTTCGAGGAACTAATGCAAAATTAACAGGTTATGTATTTTTCCAGCAAAAGAAACAATTTTCAGCCGTCCAAAATTGTCTTTTTACTGAGAACCACTTTTTAAGAACAAGAGCCATAATACAAGTTTCCAACCCTTTCATACTATAGAGTCAGCAGAAAACTACAGGATCCTAATCTTAATTTAAGGATTTACACAAACAAAAAAACACTGCATTTAATTTTTTAAGTTAGATCAAATGTTGGTAATTTGATCATTTTGAATTCTGGAGAGAAATCTTAATTGCATTTGAGTGAAGAAAGTTTAGTGCTTACTTCCATTTTAGCGGACATACTTTCTACAGCAAAGTTGTCAGCTGACTTAACCTTTCTAAGTCGTTTTTTAAGAAGATTACTCAACCTACTTCTAGTTTGTTCGTCGAAAGAATGGTCATGTACTTCAATCCACTCACTAAAATCTGGTACTGATTTGTCAGTTTCGGCGGAAAAAGAATTTGACTTTTCGAAATCAAGTTAAGCCATTATAGGTTCTGGTGTCTCCGAGTAGGGGCAACAATAACTTTCACTAAATCGCTAGGAATTTGTGAAATGTTTATATTATTGTTGCCGTATTTTGCTTGTGGAACTGGTGTCTTGGCCTCTATAAATTAAGATTGAACCCAGGGATAAATTTTTGCGATAACATTAAAACTAAGCTAAAGCTTAAGTGAAAATTTGGTATTACAAAATGCAGACGACAACCCTTAAATTTAAGCCCTTTATTTAATTTTATTAAATTAACTTTTTGCGGTTCAACTACACTATCACGTAAGGCTGTTTTACAGAGAATTCGAGTAGAGGGTGCTTCTATCTGGTGGTAAAAAACGTCACTAGTGCATACCTTAGTACCAGCTATCTGTTGGCCTTCCAAAACATTTATCTTGTATCCATGGTAAAATAAAAACTATTTTGCCTTTTAGTGCTGCATACTACCTTTATACTGCATACTTTTTAGAAATTGTAACGATTGGTGCCGTAAATAATCAGCAGTTAAAGCGGTTCATTTTTCATGAAAAATGCCATTGCTATAGCGCACGCTAAAGCAGCTTATCGGTTATGCGCTCCAACGACTTCTCTGCTCAAGAACAGGAAATGAACCAGAGTAGTAAGTGATCAACGATGTGATCATGGAGGAAGAAAGACGCGATGGTCAAACACAGAACGAAACTGGCTGCTATTAATTAAAAATTGATTTTAAATAGCGGTATTAACAATTAAAATAATCTAAATCTTGAAACGAGCTGTAAGTTTTCATGAAGTATTGCAAGAGATGCATGGGGAAAAGTGGGAAATTTACGATTTTTAACTCTATTATCACTGCTGCTGCCGAGTTCGGTAGGTGAATGTTTAGTCTTAATGAGAAACGGGCCAGTTTTTTTTTTTTTGTTTTAGCGTGCAAAAAAAACTTGTGTAAGGCCATTAAAAAAAGAAAAGTTGGTTCTCAGGCCCTCCCCCACCGATTTTTTGACAGGAAATAAAAAGAAACGATGCAGCAAAAGTAGCAGTTACAGATCAAAAATGGTCCTTAGTGAGAAATGAAAATATAAAAATTACCATTCTCGTCGTTAAATAATTTTATGGATATGTGGCAAGCAGAATTAGAGGCAATGTTCTTATTTTACCCAAAATAAAAAATAATTCCCCAAAATGTATGGAAAAATACGGCCAAAAACCAAATTAAAAATTAAAATACCGCCCGCCTGCACGGATTTCATGTGAAAACTGCCCGAGAACCAACTTTTATTTTTTTAAGTGGCCTAACACGCGTTTTTTATGTAGACGCTTACAAAGGGGGACAATGAAAATGCCAATATTTCATATAGGGGGCGCTTCTAACTGGGTAAATACGGTAGGCCAATATTTAGCTATGTTTTTACTGACCAGGTTTACTAAACTGGCCGAATCTCTTAAGCAAACTATTTCTTTATTGCCTAATTTAGCTTTAAAGGTGCTGCCATTTAAAGTCTGCTGTGCATCCCTGCTCATGTTTAAAATGTTTAAGTTCGCAACACGCCTTGCGTAGGAGTGTGCCGGAGTTGCACTGGTAGCAATATCTAGTTTCACCATTGTTAGGTTTAACATTGTTGTGGTATCAGGAGCCTGAGCAGTACTAGCGTATGTGCTAATCGTAGGAGTTCTGGCCTGGTTAGCTCCTTTACCATGGTTTTTGCTACCATTTTTGTTTGTTGCCATTTGCTCTAGAAGCTTGGCCTTTTAGCTGTGCAGGTGTTTGCAGTTTGTCATTTTTAAGCCCAACCTCAACTGAGAATTATTTCATTACGAGTGTTCCACTCGTCGGACAATTTTGCGTCTTCCGCAGGGGTCGTAAGTTTTTGTTGGTCTTGCAGCCATTTTCTGAGGCCCACAGGATAAGACTTCAAAAACTGTTCCATTAAAACTAGATTAACAAGTTTTTCATAACTAAGAGTTAATATCTTCTAAGGACACCCATTGGTTAAATAACATCTGCGTCTGCACTGTTCGTAGCCCTTTTCCGGACACATCTCCTTCAATTACGAACGTCTCTTTGAAGGTTTGAAGTGCTAGGATGCCTGCTTCGAGAAGTTTCGTCTTTAGCGCTTCGAACATTGTTTGGTGTTCACTTGTCCATCTGAATGGGACATCTTTTCGAGTTAGGTGGTGAAGAGAAGCTGCTGTCTTTGAAAAATGGCCGATAAATTTATGAAAGTAACCGCATAAACCAATAATTGCCTGAAGCTGCTTCTTATTTTATGGTCTGGGGAAGTATCTGATGACAGACATATCTCTGATGGCAGACATGTGGTCTTTGGTTAGCTCAATTCCACTTACTGTTACTTTTAGGCCCAGAATTTTTAATTTCGGCACTCCAAAATTACATTTTTTACATTTTAAGGTAAAACCTGCCTTTCGTAGTCTGTCAGAGATTGCTTAATGGCTTCACGGTGTTCTTCCCAAGTCTTCGTAGCCACGATCATGTCATCCATGCAGATGATGCATATGTGACCTATGAGGCCACCGAGAATTGATGTTATCGCTCGCTGGAAGGCTTGACTCAGTTTTTATTTTTAAGCCACGGTTTTTAAGCCAAACGGAAGAACCTTAAATTTGTATAACCCCTTATGGCACACAAAAGTCGTAGTATTGACTGTCAGGGTGTAGCGGGATTTGGTGAAACCCTTGTTCTCCGTCAAGTACAGAAATGAACATAGCTCCCATGAGGAAATGAAGACCATGTCGGTCTTTGGCATCGGGAATCTGTCGGTATCGATGTGCTTGATGAGAGCGCGATAGTGGAGGACCGGACGAAAACCTCCGCCGTTCTTCTTCTGTTTAAAAAAAAAAGGGAGATCCCCCACTGGCTTTCAGTCTTATCAATTCTCCCTGAGTGTTCCAGTTTGTCTACCATGCTCTCTCTGATCTCTCTTTTGAAGTGAGCGGATGCGATGTAGGCGCGTTGATAGACGGACTTTGCTTCTGGATGAAACGTGATCTTGTATTTGTGTTAACCGGAACCCCCTGTGACGGACCAACAGAACAACTCCCGCGGCTCATGGCTTAGCACATGATTAATTCTTCCCTCCTATCTTCCCTCCTATATTCACCGGTTAAGGGGGAAGTTATAGAGCTGCGCCCAACAACGGAACTAATGTGACAGTGGCCAGAAACAGAGTCCTGTCCTACCTAACCTAAACTCTAGTCGCTGCGTTATTTGATAAAAGGAGCAGAACCACGGTTCGTATGATAAAGTATGATTAGGATAGTGCGGCCCACTTTCTAACTTCCAACATAGTTCCTAAAAGCAGGGGCCATAATACAAAGGTGGATCGGTGCCTCAGGTTTAAACATCTACAAGGAAAAACACACAAACCAGTTCGTGATGACGGTCACTTTTGGTGGGGGGTTTTATTGAACATAAGGTCACCATGGCTGTAGCAAGAATCTCTAGATACAGTTATCCACGTTAATACATGTCACTTGATAGAAACTAATCCCACGCTCCATTCGCTATGAAAAAACAAGATGGCGGCATGCTCAAAAGTACGATCATAGTTCCTACGCTTAGGAACATTCGTGTACTTATCTGTGTCGACCGTAAATCGTGGATTAAACGCTCATGGGCTTATGCAGTTAATTTGGTAAAAATAAGGGGGGAGGGATGGGCTTTAAATCGAGCATTATAAATTTTCTAACCTTTCCGGACATCTATTACAGAAAATTCGAAGCTTTTGACCCATCTCTGAAAGACCAATTTTTACATTCTTTTAATTGCTGTGAAGAAGGGAGGAGGCTTAGGTGAAAGATGCCCAGGCCTTGTGCAGGTGATAGGAGCTAAAGGAAGAGTCCACTATTACTACAGGGACGGAGAAGGGGCCAGTAAACATAGCAAGCAGTATTATCTTTATTCACATCATGTAACTTTTAGGTAATTTTTCGTAGAAAAACGGCAATTTGAGGGGTGGGCTTTAACTCCACTATTTCATGATTTTGACTTTGCAGCATTTTAGGGGGTGGGCTTTAGCTTCAACTGGGCTTTTAATACACGATTTACGGTATTCCTGACGGTCCCCATCCTCTCCAGGCAATATCGGTAAGTTGTCATGATCAGGTCTTCAGCCGACTCTAGTTTACCGAATGGGTAAAACAATCCCTAACATTGGCCGAAACAAGACCGAATGTCATATGGACAAACTAAGGCACGACCCTGCCGACTCGATCGCGGTAAGAAGCAGGAGGCTGTAGGATTGACATGGCGTCAACAGACAAAAGCTGTAACAATGGGAATCGCGTGACAACAGGGCCGGGCCTATGACGAATGCAAGTGCCGGCCGCTATGAATACACAGTTAAATAAAGTTGACAGAGAAACGGGAGTAATGGTATAAAATACTTCGTGTGCTGAGATTATAACTCAGTTTTCAAGATCTGTGAGTCTTCTGGGCTTCCCTGGAAAGATGTCATGACTGTGTCTTAACTGTCTAACAGTTCTTCTAAAGAGTCAAATTGGCCTTTAGTTAGTTGGTTTAGTTGCCGTTGACCAAGTTCTGTTTGGTCAAACCATATTGATTTCTTGATCGGCGTGACTGTATTTGCTGCGTGCTCGGAGAGCGGAAATGTGTGATGAACATCTCCATCAAAGTTTCCCATGCTGTTGGCATAGTCAATGTGAAGCTTAACTTGCACCAGATAATCTCTGCCTAAGAGACAGTCTATCGCGAGTGCTTTGTAGACGCGAGTAGCTACTAACATGACGACCTTGCGTTGTGATCTGAAGCTTGACTTGACCTATAGGAGGTTTGCCAATTCTTCCATACACAAAAGTGGGTGGATCGCCCATGTACTTAACCCCCCTTAAGCACTCAGAAACATAAGCAAGTTCCTCAAGACAGAAGCAAGATTAATCTCAAACGGCCCATTTCAAGGCCACCACATTTTACGAAACTGGTCCAAATTCGACTAAGAAATTTGCTAACTTTTTGGGGGAAGCCAGCTTGCAACTCTAGGGTACCCGTCAAGGTTGTGCCCGCCACCTAACTTTCATGAAGTCTGCCAAAATTCACATGTCATGTTTTTGCTCACCTCTGCACGTTTTCCACCGGCAGGTTTTGCCGGCCCCTCAGGACGGGCCGGCTGAAAATTGTTTCATTTGCCTAGAAAAACATACATTACCTCACCCACCCTATGTCCTCTTTTTGAGAGGGATGTAGAGAGGGATGCGCATGCGCAGTCGGGTTATCGAGCTGGAGGCTGCAAGCAACCAGAAAACCTCCAGGGAAACGCAACACTTCGAGGAATGAATGCAAAAATTCACAGGTAATGAACGTTTTCGTAGGCAAAAGAAACAATTTTCAGCTGGCCCGTCCTGAGGGGCCGGCAAAATCTTGTTTTTAACAATCTGATAATCGTCCATCTCTAGTGCACTTAGCTGGGTGCATACCTTCACCATGATATTCTCTATTAATGGGAAGGTCTACTCCCCACTTGTCCACTGGAATCCTCTTTGTTCTGTGGTTCTTTCGAATATTTTTAATATTAATCTCACTTATATTCCACTTGGTCAACAACTTAACTGCTTCAGCAATTTTACCAGGTTTGGTAATTGGATTGGGCTTGCATGGCATCTGTTCGCCTGGCTAATTCAAGGTCCTTGTCTTTTAAGATTTTCTTGCGTTTTAAGGGTAAGTTCCTGTGCAGGAGGAAAAAGCTAAAGAGAACAACACCTGTTCATCCCACCGTTGTCACTAGTTTATAACGGCGGATGCTAAAACGGGAGGTGGTTACTTTTGGTAGCGATGCGGAGGTTTAAGTTACTTTTGGTACCGATGTTTTGAATTTTTCATAACATGGCTCTATCTACTGATCCGATGGGGGAATAGAGCGTCTTTAGCCTAGGCTAGCAAGTAATCAATGGATTTGCTGCCACTATGGTGGGGCTTAAGTTAGAAGCTACAGGCGTGTAAAATAATTAATTTCCTATCATTTTAACTCTAGCTAATAATGAGTAAATGTTTCTGAGACAAACGTCAAAGTTAAACTCTTGATTTTAATAAATGACAAGTTCAAGAATAAACAGTTTACATGGTTTCTAGTTTAAAATAAAAAGCAGTTTGTTCTTACATTAATCAGTTTTTATTGCCATGAAAATATTATTACCTTTTATTTACATAGCAGTTTTCCCCCATGGAGCTCTATATCCCTAGCTTGAAAGTTGGCTTCCCTGCCGGTCTTGTAACTCGCTGCGCATGACAGGAACTGCCTCCACCTATGTAAGCGGATCGCGGCGGAGCGCATCATCTTTCTTCCTAGGGCAATTGTGTCAACCAGTTGTTCCTGGAGCCTTTCAATGGATTCACCGATCATCCTTGCTGGTGCGGACTCGTCCTCCGATTCCGCGGGGGGGGGGTCGGTTACCTCTCCCGGGCCTGCCTTAGATGAGACCGCTCTGCACTCTACTACCTTTGATCTGCCTGATCCACCTTCTACCTCGGTCCGCATCTCGCCGCACCTTGTTCCCAAGCGTAAAGAGTTGCCACACATTGGGACGATCCACCCGCCACTTTAACCGCCTTCCTATATTTTTCCGAAGCTGCTTCAAGCGTTCCCTTCTTTTGTGACCTTCCGCCGGTTCGGGCCTCATCAACGTGTCTGCTCCACCCGATCCTCCCCTCATCTTTTGTTTTCAACTCCACTAGGGGGATCACCGAGTCCTCCTCCGAGGTTCTCGCCACCAGCAGGTTTACGATTACCGTTTCCCTTCCCAAGATTTTGATGATATTTTTGCATCCCTTCAGTGAGTTCCGTCGATTGTTGTTTCCCAGGACCATCCGGCCCGCCATCTCCGGTTCGAGTAGTTCCCGACATGGTTCCCTCTTCTCCTTCAGACATATTCTGCCTCGAACCATGGTCCTCCGGTTGACAGCCTGGTAACGTCCGATTTCCTGCTTCTTCACCCTAGTTCACCGCTTCGAATGTCTAAGACGTCCTTTCCACTTGTGCCCAGAATCGCACCGATCCGTAAGACAGGAACCCCGGTCCGTCATCTCTGTCCAAATCCCGTGGCCGGTCCATCTGTTTCTACATGCTACCGATCCTCCACAAGAGACTTGTCTCCGATTCCTGATCATTCACCAGGGAGACTTACCTTCTAGGCATCACCATGAAGTCCTCGACTCACTTTGGAATCCATTCAAGTCGGTTCCTCTGTCGTTTCTACATGTTCTCTTTCGCTAGTGTAAAAAAAAAACGGAACAACAGACAAAGAGGAAGAGGGAAGAACGTTCTCACTATTACTCTAAGCCTTCGACCCAAGTCATCGGGATCGACATAGGTCATGATCCCCTTCCGATCTCTCACTTCTTTTACTATCTGCTACTGACACCACGACAACTATTGGTACTCCGTCACGATTATCTTCAACCAACCAGGCCCTTCTTACTCAATACGATTCCCACGCAACGCGAGTGGAATCATGTTAGATTCTTCATCATTTTTCCATCATAAAAGCCACAATCCAATCCGTCGCTCGCCTTACCAAGGAACCAGTGCATTCTTTCTCCTAAAATGCCAGCGACAGCACCGATTCCTCACCGCCTTCGGTTTTCCACCGCTCTGACGCTTCACATCCGGGACAATCAGTTTCTACTTTGTTATACCGCCACCAGAGGACGCCTCGACTGTTGCGCGCAACTTCAAATCTAACAGTATTCGCGTCGTCTTCGCCTGTTCAACACAGTAACAACCATGTCTTCCAATTCCTCCTCTTCCGAGGACCCCTTACCTCCTGCCAAAATCGCCAACGTTCCTGAACCGAAGCCGTGTGTGCGCCTTGGATTCGCAGCAGGGACCAAAAAACATTTTCATCCTCATCCCTGCTGCCATTACCATCATCAGTGCAACAGTTTGGATCTTCTGTGCAACATATGCATCAAAATCTAACCCGTCAAAATGGAAGGAGATCCACCACTGTCAGAGAAGCTGTCGCCTACGAGCGTTTCGCCAACGTCGGCAAAAAGAACTGCCAACAACGGTTACCTCCAGTATTTCTACGTCATCTACTTCTAAAAAAAATTGTCTTTGCCTTCGACTCCATCTTCAGTTACCATTCGGGCCACGATTCCATCCTCCTCTTTAAATATGATCAGTGCGGTTCCCGGACCATCTGGATTCCGTCCCCCACGTCCTCCATCACTGCTGAAGAAAGGACTTAAAATTAAGAACGTGCGATTCCAGATGGCTCCTCCACGTTTTCGGTCGACACGACCACCTCGAGCAACGATTCCTGTGCCTCCCTCAACCACGATTCGTTCACTGCTCTTACCGACAGTCACATTAACTGTGGATTTGCCTCTTCGACCCATGCAATCCAGTATCGAGAGAACGGTGACACCGCCATCTTCCGAAGCTACCCCGTTCCCGCCCACCTCTACGATCCGGGCGGCCCTTACGCGAGGGCTTCAACTATCAGTACGAGATTTAGAAAATATAGACTCCAACATACGATTCATCCTCTCCTGGGCCGAGAATTTTTCGACTGAACTTCTGTCTTTGAGATCTGACAACTCGACACTTCGATCCTCTGTTGCCACTATACAAGACCAAAATTTGACTACAATCAGAAGTGGTTAGCCTCTCAAATGACCTGGACATCCTGCGCTCATGATACCAAGTGCTCAGGATGAATTATCGATTGCTCAAACACAAGCTTCCCTGGCTTGTAACGGCGGACACTACGACAGCTGAGATGCTTGTAACGCCCCCGACATCTTTGGTTGACTTGGCTTCTTAGATTGATTTTGGTGAATATTTTGGTGTGTGTCGATAAACACAGCATGGGCAACTGTCGCATCATGGGGAGGAAAGAGTCGATGTCCTAACTATCTTTAAATTAAGTGAAAATCAATAACTAACTGGTAACTGCGCTGTCACCAACGGTGGATTTATTTAATAGCTAAGGGGGAGTTGGAAAAGAGTATTATTTATACCATTTTGCAAATCACGCTATTAAATCATTAGTAGTCTTGAGGAGTTTTAAAAACGCTTGGTTTCTTGTTTGCCAAATCATATTAACCTTGATAATTTTAGCATTACATTCCTCGAATGTGATGGTTCTCTGGAGGTTTTTCGGTTGTGTGTATCCGCCTGCTTGCATGCTCCCATTGCGTCTGCGCGATGCAGTCCTCCTGTGTATAAAGCGCCATCATGGCCGATGTCGCCATTCAGTTTCCTAAACGGTTCACTTCGTTCCGTCGGTCTCTGAAATTTTGTTTTTGACCTGCCCGAATGGCCTGCCCATGTATTTGCATGCGCTGTGTCCAAGACAAAATTTCTGCACTGTTCAGGAAGCACTAGCTGTCTCTCTATTAACGGCTTGCCTGAAGTACGAAAGGGCTTTCTAAAAAGTAATCCCTTATCAACGAAAAACTGTTTGTTTTCGTCCTGCTGCTCGACAGGGAGTTCAGCAGCACAGGTTGGACATGCAAGTTGCAATTTGGCAAAAGTGGTTTTATCAATATTTAACAATTTTGAAAACTGTTCTGTTTGGGGCCCTAAAATAGCAGTATCTAGACCCTAGACCCTATCTAGACCCTATCTACCTTAGGATTGATAAAACCCTCTGTTACTGCTTGTGGAGTAACCACACGCTGGTCAGATTCACTGTCTGTACCGTCATCACTACTGGATGCTACTTCACGATAATTTGGTTTAACAATCGGAAGTTGTTGTTAACTACGTGTTTGTGAACGGGTAACTGCGTTAGCAAACGGGGGTAACGGTTTTAATCCACGTTCTTCCAGATCAGTCTGGGAAGGAATACCAAGGAGCATCTGAAAATGATCTCCCATATGGTCTGAAACCAAGGCCTCTGTAGATAAAGGCCCGAAGGGCGTCTGCAAATCGATCTTTGCGATGGCGTGAGCTGTAGTCTGCTCTGTGAGAGCGTTGCTGCAGTGGGTGTACTCACCCGTGAATTGGTGAGGTTTAACCAAATTTCTGGAAATGACATCATGGGTTGACCCCGTGTCTCTTAGCACTAAACATTTAGCACCGTTCACACTCCACTCATGGATGTGCTTAGACAAGACAAGTTCAGGAGGTTGACTGTGAATAAAATTACAGCTAGACTGAGAGTCGGGTTTAGACTCGGGATTGGCAGCAAAGTGTGCTGCACGTGCACGACAATCACGGATCATATGACCGGGACGTTTACAAAAAAAACACGTGTCATCTCCACGGGGCTTACGTGGTTGATCAAATGCATTATTAGCATTGTTGTTGCTGATGGAATTTCCCACTGGGGGGTCCCGTTTGTCGTCCATAGAACCAGCCAGTTTAGCTATGGGGTGGTGATTTTTGTTACCACCACGAAAGTTGGATGGGGCTTTAGAAGCTTGTCCACCTGGCTGTGCACTAGTTTGCCCTTTGCCTGTTTTGGAGGCAACGTCAGAAGAAATTTGCTGGTTGCGGGTTGTGTACTCGTCACACAACTTAGCTGCTTCATGCAGCATCCCAGTTTTAATTTGGTCTGGCAACCACTTCCGGAGAGCTACTGGGCATGACTGGTAAACTGTTCCAAGAGGAATAAATTACTTAACTTGTCGAAACTATTGTTGACTCCAGCTAACGACAACCATCGAGAAAATAACGTTTCCAACTCGAACGCGTGTTCGTGGAAAAGTTGTTCTGGACTTTTTTCCAAATTTCTAAACTGCACCTGTACTGACTCTATCGTCTGAACTAACCTTTCTAGTAGCTTAACTTTAACTAGATCGTAATTGTGCATATCTACTGCGTCCATTTGGTCGCACACTTTAATCAAAATTTCCCCAAGTAAAGTTTGTAAACCTACTACCCATTCTGACTTTAAAATACGTTGAGTTTCCATGGTTTTCTCAAATATTTTTAAAAAGGAGTTAATTTCCGATTTCGGTCCCCAGTTAATTAAACGAACTGCATCAGATACCTTTCCGGCCTTAGGTCCGGAACTAACACTAGACATTTCAGACACTGGACTTGAAGTATCACTTGCTGCTCTTAATTTTGCTAACTCTATTTGTTTGCTGGCTAAATCAAGTTCACGTTCGATTTTACGGATTTCTAGGGCTCTAGCGGCATCGCTACTTTGGGCGCCTGTATCTTTTAACATTGATTCATGAGCCCGAACTTTCTCGGCCTCACTTTTACTTTATCAGCTTCTGCTAGCTCTAAAGCTTTAAGTCTTAACTCTTCGGCTTTTAAAAACAACTCGTTTTCTTTAAGAGCTAACTGGTTTTTTGTTTTGAATAGCGGTGTTACGCTTTTCAATGGCGCTTTCTAGAGCGTCGGAAACATCGATTAATGTAACTTTGTTGGCTTCGTAAGCATCCGTGAGAATTTTAACAGACTCTTGCCTTACTTCACTGACAGTTAGGCCAAGATTTAAACAGGCGTTTTTGAGTTCCCGGTTTGGGATACCTTCGAGTATTTCTAGTATATCTTCCATGTTGGAAACTTTTAACGTTAATTCAAGCAGAAACAAGTTTTACGTGAATTTTAAATAAAAAAAATTAAATTGCAGCCGCAAAATAATTAAACTGTTAAGTTGGACTAGAGCACAAATTGAATCACTTCTCTAAACAACCCTTAGGTTAGACACAAGATACACTTTTTACCCCTAGCACTCTGGTGGATTATTAAATGCATAAAATACACGAAACAAAACACTCGACTTGGCGGCCAAAACAAACCTATGTGCACTAACCTTTCTGATAACACAATCGCTGTGTGGTCCGTCTATCCTAGCCTCCCATCGTAGACCTGGATGTAGAGCCACGTGAACGTCCAGTGTTTGTTGCACAAAACGTCCTTGCACAGTTGTGGTCGCCCTTCCTGTTGAAAGTTGAATACAGTCACACTCGTCTTTGTGGAGTGGGGAGCTTCGTTCCCTCTCACAGGGTGAATCCTCCGGGGTGTTGAACGTCTACTTCAACCTTCTGCAGGTTAGCCCAATTTACATCTGGTGAAGCTGGGGTTGCTGCTTTCCTTCTCCAAGCCGGATTAGGTATTGTAGGCCTAGTTGTTGTCGTCTGGGCAGACATCTTTTGGTTGTAACGTTTTTGTTTTCGTTACGGGCATCTCAGATGCAGTTTAGTAACTTACTGTGGACATCTTCTTCTTAAAGATGAATTTGGCATAGTAGTATGACAGGGGGGGGGGGTGTTTGGAGTGGCACAGCACCTTGTGATCCCACCGCTGCCACCAGGTTTGTAGCGGCGCTACCTGTCTCTTTAGGTGCCTTTCAGGTGAGCACCGACATCTGGTGTACTGCCGATCTTCTTAGTTAATACTCAGGGTGTCTGTTTTTACTTTTGCGGAGTTTTACAGCATTGCAGTGGCTACTGCACAGTTGGAGGGGAGTGCCCGTGTCCTATCTACGTTTCAAGTACTAACTATCTAATAGTTCACTGCCACCACGATGGGTGTTCAATTGCAGGCTTGGAGCTAAATAAAAATTAGTTTTGATTATTTACTCGTACAATTAAATCTACACGAAGTCAAATTGTCGTTTAAAACAACGCTTGGTTTTTTAATAAGACGTTAACTTTTTACACTACATTTGAACACTATGTAATATTCTTTGAAAGCTTTTAAATTAAAGCACACGACGATTTACAATAGAATCGGATTTGAACAAGTTAAAGGTTCATACACTACAAAAATTGCGAATAGAAAAGTTGTTTTGAGTCACCGGACTCTCTAAGTTACAGAATGCACCTTACATTAGTAAAATAGTCACAAGTTATGTTTCAAAAGCCACTGCTTAAGATCAAACTACCTCAATAGTTAACCTGGTACACAACCCAAAAGACGTCTAAGCTCTACGATTAAACCATTTTGATTATTTAGAAGAACCTGTGTTCAACATAAATAAGAAAAAAAAGCCGGTTTTTAGGAAGGGGACCTTAAACCCTTAAGTTATGGACGTTCTAGGCCAGAAATGCCGATGGCGGTTAACTATCCATAATCATTCTCAAATCTAGAAGTTAAGTTTAGGTTTAAGAACTATAAATTTAGAATTGAAGTCCAAAAGAATACTTTCAAAAAATTAAACTAGTTACCAACGAACTGCTACCTTGTCCGGCATGGCAACCAGCGGACCCAGGGGGACATCTCCAGTCCGACCGTCGTAGCATCCTCTAGCCTTTGAGATTAGTGAGCAATGCTCAGGGTGGAACGGCAGGGCCAGGGGTATATATGGGGGAGGGAGGGAGCGGACGTCTGCGATGACTGCACGGTTTTGCGACAAGAGAGGCAGGCTTGGAGGAGGGAAATTTGTGCTTTCTCCTTAGCCAAGCTGCACCACGTGAGGGCTTTAATGGGAACTGTAAGGATCTGAATGGGCCTTCATAGGGGAGGGAATGGGGGGGGGGTTCATACTGATTGGCAGGAGCTTCTGAGCTCTGAGTGGCTGGATTTAGGACCGTTGGAGCCGTTGAGCTTTTGGGGTTCTGGAACGGATTGATGGATCGTGATGGAAACGGTAATTTGGATTTGAACTTAGATTGATTGTAACTGACTAAGTTTTTAACGGATTTGAAAAAGTATAGGCTTAAATTAAAGCTGTACTCCTAAGCTTTGCTATGAGCACGTCGGAAATACAAACTTGAACGAGTTTTAATCGAAGACTGCGATGTTAGGCATCACACTATTGAAGGAGGGGGGTGGAAACGGAGTTTGCTATTAAAAATATTCAAGTTTAATAGAAGGATGGTTACTGATCTATTACAGAAGTTAATAGTAGAAAAGGCATTATATACGTTTGGATGAGGTTGCTGTGGTCGGAGCTCTGAAATAAAAACAAGATAAACACTTTTTGGAGAAAATGTCTGGTAAAATAAAATAGTAAAAATAATGCCTTTTTGGACAAGGTAGAGTTTGTGGGAAGAAGTTACGTTAATAAATTGCGTTTTAAAGCACTAAGCAAAACAACAACACTAAGCTGGTTGGCTTTTATGCCTGAGAGAAAAAAATATAAATTACAAATGTACAAGTTTTGTTTGGAAAATGGCGATCGGCGATTGCGTGCGGTGCGCTCAGTTTGGAGCGTTTTTCAATTTGCTGTAGATAATTGGGGAAGATGAATTTCAAAGTTCTGTTTTCGCAGAGTTGAAGATAAAGTTCGTGGCTATTAAACAGTGAAGACAGTGATCGTTTTGAACCATTTTCCTGGGTGTTATACAATTTAAAGTGGAAGGCTTTGGAAAAAGGCCTATAGCGCTACTGAGCGCTAAATAAAAAAATTTTTCCCTGAGTTTTTGATTTTAGGTGCCGGGTATCCTAACCAATCTGGATTCTTGGCCGAATGCCTTTGCACTGCCCACACTGCTGCTCGTCTCGACAGTGGCTAACCCCACGTCTCGAGCACTGATGCTCGACTTATTCGGGACTGAAAAACCCACGCTTTGAATGAAGAGGGAAATCGGAAGCCGTTCACATTACTTGCTGTTCATCTCGACAACGTCTCGAGTGAAAATCAAGACATCAGTTGCTGTCCACAGTGATGCTCGCCTCATTCGTGGCTAGAACCCACGTTTGAATGAAGAGTGAAGTCGGAAGCCGTTTACTGCCTTTGCTGCTCATCTTGATCATGGCTACACCATGTCTCGAGTGAAGATCAAGACAACAGTTGCTGTCTACACTAATGCTCGCCTCATTCGTGGAAAAAACCCACTTTTTCAGTGAAGGGTGAAGTCGGAAACAGTTTACATCCCTGGTCGCTCGTCTCAATCAAGGCTGACCCCACGTCTCAAGTGAAAGAAAAGACACCAGTTGTCATCCACAGATACACGTCACAGCCGTGGCGAAAACCCACCTTCTGAGTGGAGACAAAATCACAGACGTTGCCCTTCTCACTGCTCGTCTCGACCGAAATTGACCCCACGTCTCTAGTTGAAAAAAAAAATTCCTGTTCACACTGATGCTCGTCTCATTCGTGACAAAACACCCACGTTTGGATAAAGAGTCAAAATGGAAGCCGTTCCCACCTCTCACGACTTTTCCTGTCCATAGCTAGCCTCAAGTCTCGAACAAAAATCAAGACAACAACGACAGTCTACACTGCTGCTCGTCTCACCCGCGACTAAAAAATCCACATTTTGAGGGAAGAGTAAAGAAAGATGACGTTTTTCACCTCGCCCAAATTGTCTCAACCACAGCTGTCCCCACGTCCCGGAAAAAGAAAAAGACACGATGCAAATCCAACCGGTGCTCGTCTCAAACATGGCTAAACCCACATTAAGTAAATGGTCACACGGATGACGGCCCTCTGTTCTTCCAACATCTCCACCACAGATAACCCACGTTTCGAGTGAAGACCAAGACGACCATTGCTGTCAACACTTGTCGTATTCGAGGCTAGAACCACGGTTTGAGTGAGGTTTTCAAGACAGACAACGTCTTCACCTCGAGCCGCTCGTCTCGACCTTCACCAAGACACATCCACTGCACAACCTTTACGTAGACCTGTTCCCACGATTCGATCTCCCTCTACAGGTACTGAAAAAAGCCAAGGAAGCCAAAGCCTTCTACTCCTCAAAGCCCCTTCTGACCAGACTTCTCATCAGTAACCCTTCACCCAAATCCGGAATTCCGAGCCTAAATGCTTCAAAACTGCCCCGTCCGAGCTCTCCGTCTCAACCTCACCCGAACCCACACAAGAACATCCCAATAAACGGAAACCTACTTTTCCTGCCTAGAGACTCACAAACAGGAGAAACCCTAGCTACAATGATCTCTCGCTGGAAAAAAAAAACAATCGATGTCACCACCAACAAAGCCAACCTAAGTGAAACAGCAACAGCACACGACGTCACAACGATTTCAACATCATGGGCACACCATAATGCCATTCCATTAGAAGAATTCCTACAAGCGGCTTCCTAGCGTCACTCAACGACACCTACCTCCCACTAACTGAGGAACATATCAAGCGAAGAGAAGAGAATACACTGGCTGGGTCCAATCGTCGCAGCCAGAACTGTTGTCAAGCCCCCCTTACGCACAATCAGAACGAATCAGAAGCAAGCCATCCCAGACAGCAGCAAACCACCCTAGATGGAAGCAAGATCCCTTAAACAACAATCTTTTCCAGGGCCACCATACCCTCCGAATGAGAACCAAATTCCAGCCTCAACACATGTTCTGAATGAAGTGCGAAATTCTCCGCAATTTTTTGGGGGAAGCCTGCTTTCATCCCAGGGCGCCCCGTCAGATCGGTGCCCGCCACCAAGTTTTGACGAGGTCTCCTGATAATGCAAAAATTATCAGGTTAATATGTTTTGGCAAACAAGAAAGAAGATTTTGCTGGCCCCCAGTCTGGCCGGCTAAAAATGGTTTCTTTTTTGCCTAAAACATACTTAACTTAAGGGCCCGCCCTACCTCCCCTCTCGTCACCACCTGACAGATTGAGAGGAAAATAAATGGCGACATCGGCCATGATGGCGCTTTATATACAGGAGGACTGCATCGCGCAGACGCAGTGGGAGCATACAAGCAGGCGGATACACACAACCGAAAAACCTCCAGAGAACCATCACATTCGAGGAATGTAATGCTAAAATGATCAGGTTAAGTATGTTTTAGGCAAAAAAGAAACCATTTTTAGCCGGCCAGACTGGGGGCCGGCAAAATGTTCTTTTTATTTTAAACAACAAAATAACAATTCAAGTTACATTTTTAAGAGTACTAGCTTACAATTGCTTTGAAAGTAAGCGTTATTTGAATTCAAGTGAGTTTACAAAATTCAAGGTTTCAGGTGTACAACGATGTTTAAGTTCGGCACAAAAGAATAACAAGTTTTCCCTTGGAAAATAATGTTCTTGGATTTTTAGTATAAGCAACCCGATAAAAGTAAGAGGCGTTCGCAAGTTACAATTATTCACACAAGATTTTTACTATTATGTTTCTAGCAATCAGACCACCCACAGTTTTGTTTCAACACTCGTGCTAATCAAACCGTCATTTTCGTTTGCAGCTATGTTTTAGTAGATCAAACTGTCCGCAGTTATGTTTCGACTCGCAAGAAGATCAAACCGTCAAAGAGTTTAGTTTAAAATTAATTTAAAATGAACAAGAAATTGGCTTTTAGTAAGAAGGCCACTCTTACATTACGGAAGGCTGGGGCCAGAAATGCCGATGGCTTAGCCTACCATAAATTCATTCAAGCTAGAGATTTAGTTAAAGTTAAGACTAAAAATTTAGAATGGGGGGCCTAAAGTTTAAATTTCTTAAGTTAACTAGTACGATACAAACCACTACGTCTGCACGGCATGGCAACAATCGGCCTGTGACATCTCCACTCCCGACTAGCATGACCAAGCTCCTAGCATAAGATTTCGTGAGCTGTGCTAAGGACTGTTCTGTGCTGGGGCTTTTTATGCTAGCAGGGAGGATTCTGGCGACCAAAGCACGGACGCCGAGGAGAACTACGTCCTCCTGATTGGCTGAGGGCCAGGAGAACAATAGAAAGTGGGAGGAGAAGTCAGTGTGGCAAAGGCTTTGGGTGCAGAGCCGTTTGAAGGAACAGGGATATGTACACAAGGACCAGATTGAGTTTTGAACGCCTTGACAACATGTTTTGGCCATTAAAACTGATTTGTAATTAAACTACAGTGTTATGCACTGAAACTACTGAAGGAGGGGGATGAAGGATAATGCACAGTTAAACTTTGGCAATTAATAGAAGGAAAGCTGGAGGTTTGCATTCGGATTTCTTTGTTGGTTACAGTCGAGTTTTTGGAGATTGAAGGCAAGGAACAACGATACACAACGATTTAAGATTCGGTAAAATTAATTGGTAATGCAAACATTGCTAAGCTTCGGTAGAGTTCTGGGGGCAAAAGATTATTATACTAAAATGTTGGCAGTAATAAACTAGCTTAGTGGAAATGCTAAAACGCATTTATAATAAGATTTGAATTATCAGCCGTCAATTAAAGGTTTGATGTAGTGGAACATTTTTCATAAAATTTGGACGTCATCGAATACAGATAACCACACTAGAAGGTTGTCTGTAATCCACATATATGTGAGGTTAAGTACCAAAGGTAGCCCCTCCTATTAACACAACTAAGCTAGTGGGTTTTTGGCTTTTTGCCTACAATAAACAAGGTGAAAAATAATTAAAAATGTACAGTGGTGTGGATGCTACGGCGACCGGAAGTGCGAGCTCTACGGCCCAGTTTGAGCACTTTTTCAAATGACTATTGGGGACGAACCAGAAGGAATTTTTGAGTTCTGTTTCCGTGGAAATAAAGTTGAAGTTTGTGGCTATTAAATGGTGAAAAGTTCAGTCGGATTGGTTCATAACTTCTGGAGATATGCATCTTCAATGATCGAGGTCTTTTGGGTTGGGGCAGGGGGTAAGAAGGGGACTTCAAGCGCAGAGAAAAAAAAATTGTTCGTTGTTGGAAACGAAGGTTTCCCCGAGTTTTTTGATCTTTGTGGAGTTCGGGTATCCTCTCCAATCCAGGTAATTCGGTAATCCGACTTTACAGGGTATCTCTTTTGCCGTCTTCACCCCCGTGGCACATCTTTTGCTGTGGCCGTTCCCGTACCCGACGTCTCCATGGAGTCCCGGCAGCATTACGACTCCAATCCCTACACGCTCCTCGTTCCCGCTCGGAATCTCTATCCCCTTCGGCTGTGCGACAGCTTTACGAGGCAGCCCCTTCTCCGCTACCGTCTCCATATCAGGATCCGTCTGCCACAGCTGGTCCTTTTTTCACACCTCCTCTTCGAAATCAGTTCTAGCTCTCCCAATACCAGACCTGGCTTCGATTCCTCCTGGTTCATCCACTGATCCGATTCTTCCAGGATTAGCCCGTTCACCTTCTGCTGCATCCACGATAACTGGCTTCGACTCTACAACTCCACTCGATCCGTGCCCTTTGGAAAAATCATGGTCTCAAGCAGCTGCCCCTCCTTCGTGCCAAGACCTGTCATCTTACTCGGTTTGTCAGTATGATGACGCACCTTCCTTCTTACCGGTTTTTACCGGAATCATTCGGAATTCCGGAACTTCCACCATATCCCTGCCTTGCTCCCCTTGCCGGAAAAAGGCTAAAGGCGTCGCCTTAGGATTCCGTGTGCGCCCTTAGGATTTTCGATTACTCAAAATTCTCCGATCCTTTCTTTCAAGAAGCCACTCCGGACCATGAGGGATTCTGCTCCCGATTCGGGAGTCCACCGCCCAGGCTTGGGATTATTACTCATCACACGGTTCCCTTTTCCTCTATCTTCATTCGACACATATAAAAAAAAAACAAAACAAAAAAAACAACCAGAGCAGAAGTTGGCTTCATGACTAACTCCTGTCGACTACTTATCAACAAACAATGACGTGCCTCTTCATTTTTACAATCGGTATCTGATTCCTCTTACAGTATCATCCCGCCTACGATTCCGTTCAAAATTTTTCACAAACCCAGTCCTATACAGAACAATAACGAAGAAGGACAGCAACTCATCAGCACAACTGGAGTAAAAACAGGCACCGGATAACAAGCGTCAACGGATCAATCCATTTTCAGTGCTTCATTCTTCACCTTCACCACGTCTCTCCATAAGCTCAAATCTTCGAGACCTTCTGCTACTGTGTCATACTAATTTCTATCTGGAGTCCCGATCCTCCTTTGACTTGATCCCACTACATCCCCTGACGACTTGCCTGATTACTCCAAACAAGTAACCTTTCTTTTGCACACTGCTTCATCGATTCCCTGCTTCGGGTGCTCCACCTGCAATTCTCACACCCAATTCTGTGCTATACGTGAAATTTGCTCTTAGAAATTACTTTCTGGTGACTGCTTCGACTTTTTCGAAAAACAGCCCAGTATTGGCTACAGTCCCGGCATGGGGAATGAAGCGTCTATGTCCTAAACTATAGGCCTATCCAGTAATAACTATCCGGTTTGCGCTGCCACCATCGGTGGACAAAGTTAGAAGCTGACTGGAGTTATAAAATACAAATGGGCTACATAATACATTAACTCAAGCAATTAATCCATTAGGAAACGAAACTGAAGTTTAAAACGCTTGGTTTTATTATTAACAACAGGAATATAAAGACACTTTACATTTTAAGTTCACTAGGTTTATAAGCTGGCTTTCGGTGAATTTACATTTAGAAATTTAGTTACAAATAAGAACTAGGTTTTTTAGTTCTTTAAATCAAAATGTTCGTTTGAGAAAAAGTTGTCTGTGGAGTCCAATCCTGAAAAACCCTCTAATTAGAACCGTATTTGCTAAGTTACAAATTAGTCCTTACAGTTGTTTCCTGAATCCTCAAGCGATCAAACCATCTGCTGTTTAGATTAAAATTGTATTTAAAATAAACAAGAAAGAAGCTGGTTTTTAGAAAGGGGACCACCCTTATGTTATGGAAAGCAGGGGGCCAGAAATGCCGATAGCTTAGCCAACCATAAAAGTTCTCAAGTTTAGAAGTTAGTTTAAGTTAAACTATAAATTTAGAATAGGGGCCCTAATGTTAAAATTTCAAGCTAAACTAGTAACAAACGAACCACTACCAATTGCCCGGCATGGCAACGTGCGGACCGTGACATATCCACTCCCGACTGGCGTGACCACCTCTAGCTTCAGATCTATGAGCTGTGCTAAGGATTGAGAGCTGCTTGAGGTTTTTATTCTAGCAGGTCGGCTCCAGCAGGACCAAGTGCAGGCTTTAAGGAGAGCAACCCCCTCCTGTTGGCTGAGGGCCTCGAGAACAATAGTGGGAGGAGCTGCCGGTTTGACAAACAGATTGTTTGGGAGCAGTTTGAAGGAAAGAGGTCTTTGGTTTAAACTGGATTGACTGTAATTAATAGGAGTGCTCAGATCTATTGGCAAGTTTAATAGTAGGAAAGCTAGATGGTTTGCATTGGGAATGGTGGTCAAAGTCGGAGTTTTAACTGTAGATTTTAGCAAAAACTAGTTAAAATAAAAACTGGGTCCGTTCAAATTAGGTCAAAATAAAATCCATCAACCTCTTGGTAGGGTTCAAGGGGCAAGTTAAAATATCAAAAGATTAAGTAACTAGCTCAATAAAATGCTGTAACGCATTAAAATTAAGTTTGGAATTATTTGCAGAAGAAGATACTGAAGGTTGTGGAAGTCTGACATTTTTCATAACATTTGTGGCCGGCATCAAACAGGAATAAAAAATATCGTTCTAAAAATGTGTAAATCCAACATGTATTTGAGAAGTTAAGTGCCAGTTGACAGCCCCTCCTAAATTGACACAACTAAACTAGTGTATTTTGGCTTTTTGCCTGAAAAGAATAATAAGAAATATATGTACAAATGTACTGGGTTTTGAATAATGGCGACCAGAAGTTGAGTTCGGAAGCGACAGGTTTTGGCGCTAAACATTTTGGTTAATATAAAAAGTTCTGATGAATGGATTTTAATTCTGTTTGGGCCAGATTGTAGTGTACAGGGAGATTTTTGATTGAAGAGAAGTTTGAATAAAATCGGTTGGGCCAATTTAAAACTGTTGCGAAAATAGTGTTCATTTTGGGAAAAACACGTCCGTTTTTAGCGGCGATGTCCGGTTTGTGCAGTTTTTCTGACTGGTGTAGAAAAATTTTGGTGTTGAATTCTCCAGTTCTGTTTCCGTAGGATTTTAGCAGAAGTGTAGGGCTATTAAGGGCTGAAAAGATGGGCTGAAAACATCGTGCAGTGATTATTTCCTTTGCACAAAATTATCCTTCAGGGGCTGAACTTTGGTTACATGGTGACACGGACACCTGAGCGCGGGGGTCATATGTCACCGTCCAAACCTTGTCTCTCATTTTCCCCTTTAGTGTCGCCTACACTGTCACAGTTCACCGATTTCCATGGACGGTTGGTGTAAAACTCTTTACCTTTACAAGTTGCCAGCGTATGGTTCGAGTGCGCTCCCACGATCTGTGTCCTAGACGCACCATTTTACATCCTTCTGCCAGGTTGTCGCTGTAGGCCATATACTTTTGTCACCTACACCCATGACCTTGTTAACCTACTTGTTCCTGGCCATGCTAGCCCGTTTCCCCGTGCTCCGGGACTGCTGCTTGCCAGCCAACAGATGATCGCCCCTTCGGCAGGTTGGTTCACTTCTTACTCTTTTAGACTACCTTAGTGAAGTGCGGTCCTCTTCCCCGAACCTCTTGTTGTCATGTGTTCCTGAGGGGTTCAGAGTCTGGAACTCCAGGGTGCCAGTTCGTACCCTGGGGTGACCTTTCAGGTTGTCCCGCCACCTTTTTGGAAGAGGTTTGCTGTAATACTAAAATTACTGGTAATGGAAATTTCGAACTGCATATAGAAACGTAAGAATGCCGGCTGACCCCGGCTGATTCTTGCTTCTGTTGCCTTAATGAAAATATACAATACCTCTACCACCCTACCTCCCCTCTCTTGGCACCACCTGACGTTCTTAAAAGAAGGAAGAGATGCCCAGTCACTTCTGGCTGGGCTCTTTTACAGAGAAGTTCGCGCTTGCGCACTGAGTTACAAACTGGTGGCCATAGGCTTAAATCTCTAGAGGAAATCAGCATTGGAGAAGAAGAATGCTAAAATTACAGGTAATGTATATTTTTGTTAAGGCGATAGAATAGGGTGGTCCAAAAAAATGAAACTCAATATACAGGCGAAGGCACCCCCTCATTTTTTAGACCTATTGATGGTATTATTCTGGCAAAGTTTCAGTTTTAAACTCCATCTGAAAGAGGGTGCTCATTGCCATGCTTATTTTGCCATAATATCACTATGGCGCGTCAGGCCATTAGTGCTGTATAGCAGTGTCTAATCATACAGGTCTGTGAAACTAACAACGCTGGTATTTAAAGTTACAGCAAGATAATGTTTAGTAGACAGTTTTGACATTTAGACAACTTTAAAATAGTATTGTATCATTCATTGTATTGCTGATGATACTGATAGTTCACGCTTGTCTTCGACTTCATGCTATTCTGATTCTGATGATGATTTTAAACCTGCAATCCCTGCTTCAAGTAGCACAAGTGTAAGACCAAAAATTGCCATCCAGCTATTCACCCTTCAAGTAACAAGTGCATTGTATGGAAATAAGACATCAGATCGTGAAGCACTTTGGTTGATAGTTCCAATTTCGGCAGCTCTTGGACATGACCCCAAGTCACTGCCACTGTCACGAGCCACCATACACAGAGCATGAAACAAGGCGAGAAAGGAGCATGTTGAAACAACAATGACTGAATTTATGCCCGAATATCCTGTGGTGGTGCATTGGGATGCAAAATTTTACCTTAAGTATATGGAGCTGGTGAAGCAGATCGTCTACCAGTCTTAATATCATGATATGGAATGAAAAAACTGCTAGGTGTGCCAAAAGTGGCTTCTGGAACAGGACTGATTGAATCAAAGGCTC
This sequence comes from Lithobius niger, assembly GCA_023313725.1. NCBI lineage: Eukaryota > Metazoa > Arthropoda > Chilopoda > Lithobiomorpha > Lithobiidae > Lithobius > Lithobius niger. Next base: position 36,629 of record JAHWFP010191262.1, read on the forward strand.
TGTTTGATTTGGTAGAGAAGTATAAGCTTACTGATAAAGTTTCAGCTAGGCTATGTGCTTTGACACAACATTTGTGAACATAGGCCGTTTCAATGGAGTTTGTGTTAAACTAGAAAAACTAATTGGCCAAGAATTACTGTGGTTAGCTTGTCGTCACCATGTGATGGAATTGATTTTAGCCAAAATGTTTACTCATTGTTGTAGACCCTCAAACTCACCATACATCCCGATTTTTAAGAGATTAAGGCTGCTTGGGGAGGTGTGGATAGGGAAACTTTTCGAGAAGCTGCAACTGAAGGTTTCCGTCAATCTACTTTGGACTTTCTTGCTTCTTTAACATCATATAAGAAATTACAAATTAGAGATGACTATCAGGAGCTTCTTGAACTAACACCGATTGTCCTGGGAAATACTCCTTCAAAGATTCACTGGAGAGCACCAGGCGCAGTTAGCCATGCACGCTGGATGGCCAAGTTACACTATGCTATTAAAATCTTATGTTCCGAGATCAGCGAGACGTGTTCAGTCTAACCAAGAGGGAGGAAACTCGGCTACATCAGTTCGGGCAGTTTGGAGTTAACCTATACACCAAGGTATAGACAGAAACCCCACTTGCAACTGTGGTCCCGGGACGATCTTGAACTGTTGGGTAATCTTGGTAAATACGAAGAAATTGATCCAGCGATTGGTAACGCTGCAAAAAAGGTTCTAGGACACCACTTATGGTACCTCTCGGATGAGGCTGTGGGACTAGCCTTGTTCTCTGATAGGCTACCATCAATGGAGACGACGACGATTATGGATGGTATAACTCGCAAGCTTCCTGGCCAAAGAAATGTCAGACGTAATGCAAGAATTTGAAGTAGGGGGCAAATTTTGGAAGATTTTGCTAGTCAGAACAAAGGAGCTTCTCGCTCGTTTCTGTATTCGATAATCTTTTCTCACCATCCCATCAGACATGTGGAAAATAATGAAGACTACATGCAAGGGAAAGCACGAGTCCAAAATAACGGGTTGTGAACGATACAGCCGAAAGAGGAGTCAAACTGTTAGCGGACTTCAACCACCTATTAACAAATGACGAAGAAGAGAAGCAATTTCTTCTCCAGGTTGTTGAGTCAAATAGAAAGGCAGTTCCAAATCAAACCACAAAGAAGTCTGCTATTAATGCAGTGCGCTGAACAGTGAACAATCGAACATAACCACAAACCATGGACGTGAACAACTGACCATCTTGTTATTGGTAGTTTGTGACTTTAAATGTTGCATAATGTCATAGCATGTATGTACATTGTACCAGTAAGTAAATTGTGGTTTTAGTGTACACAGGTGTAGTTGTATTTAGTGTTCTAGTCTACGCATCATATCTAGCCAAATAATGCCACTATTCCAAATAAGAAGGGTCCATGAGCACCTACTTCCAATAGAAGTAGGAAGCCAAAACTTTGCTTAAATATTACTCTTGACAAGGCTAAAAAACTGAGGGGGTGCCTGGTCTGAAGCTGGATTTTCATTTTTTCCTATGTATCTGTGAGCCACCCTACAATAGAATCAAGAATCGGCCAGGGTCATCCGGCATTCTTAAGTTTTTGTAGTATTCTACTATCGGAAGCATTATCGTGATGTTATCGTCAATTCTTATTTGCTCTAATTTTGGATATGTCTCTTCATTTATGGTTTTATTTACTAGGCGTTCAATGTCTGTGAACAAGAGTTTGGTATTTCACCCATACTGACTGGCGAGGATATGGCACAATCTTCTGTACCCGACAGCTTGACTATGGTGTCGTACATATCTCAAATATATGAAACTTTCCGTGGAGAAATCCCTCACATTGGTAAGCTAAAATTGTCTTGTGTCAGCTATATAAAGCTTACAAATTTGTCAAGTCTTTTATCTGATCCTATACCAATCCGATACGTTTCGATTGTAGTAGAGCCTCAATTATCGGAAGTCACTGGGACCGCTTGGTTTTCCTTCAATCAGACAGTTCGCATAATCCAGTTTACATGGAAAACAAAGGAATAAAACTTTTTTCTTGGACTCAGTTTTAGTGTGTGGGGACTATGCTTGATTGTATGATACTACTGAATGATAATTTTGCAAAGATAAAACCAAAAACGGAAACGAAGCAGGCAAATATCTGAATATTTTCCAGGAAACATAGTTCGGATAATCAGTGTTTGCATAATCGAGGCTCTACTGTAGTTGAAAGTACTTGACTCTTAATACGATATCAATTTCAAAACCATGGCAAATTCCAACAAAGAACTCTCCTCACATCGTGCTCAAAGCTATATGAGAAAACATGGTAGCACTGACTGTATTAATATGCAATACAGAGTGGTGCTTCTTGTGGGAGCTAAATGGTACCAGATTATTTTAAAATAATTAAATTATTTGATTTTGAGCATTGAAAAGTGTGTAGCAGTAGCCACAAAACTCTGGGGTTTTGCCTTTGAATGAAGTTGTTGGTAAACTGGCCTTTACAGCAGCATGGATTTCTTTGGGTTTCAGATTGCTGTTTAGCAATGTTATTTTACTAGCCTACAAATAAGCCTATAAAGGCCTATGTGGAGTTTTCTGCCAGTAGTAATGGTGCTGGAGTTTAACTGCTTTTAAAATACCCCAAAAATAAATGTTTATTTCTTACTATCTGCAAAATACTTCCCTTCAGTACTCTCGCTAAATTCGCATAATTTTGCTTTTCCCATGCTCAAAAAAAATAAAATCTTACATTTTATTGAATTCAACGTCAGTTGCACTTTTTCCCCGCTAGGCGCGCTGCTCAGCTATCTGCTGCAGCTGCCTGCCTCCCGTGGGGAAAACCCCATTCGCTTTTGAGCACGAGTCGAAAGTGGTCGATCGTGCATCCCAGCTCAAGAATGGAAAAAGATAATGATTTTGAAACGGGCAATGAAGAAGCAGACAATGTGGACGAGATTTTGAAAAGTGGAGCGTACCCATCCTGCACTTGCCAGAAAACGCCACGAGATCTGCACCCTCTGTGTAGAAGATGTCGGAAGTGCAACTTTGTCGAGGAAATCTGCGATATTTGTGAAGTACATAAGGAAGAATCGGTTAAAAGAATTCTTTACACTTGGCGTCATTCCGACCAAAAGAAAGCACAGATCAAGAAGAAAAAAGAAGGGAAGACTAGCCTTGATCAACGTTTGGCAGGCAAGGCAAAAAATCCAGACGCACCGATTTTTGTTAAGGACTTAGTGAGCGTCACGACAGATTCTACATCGGACCTTGACGGTTTCCCGGACGATTCGGTATCCATATATCCGGAAGGATCGTTAGAATCAATGATTACAGCGGCCAGGGAAACGGCAGCATCGGTGATCGAAACCCGTTCTACAAAAATCGAAAACAATGTGACCGATAAAGTCAGCGCACGAGTGATTGGACACAGACGGCAAGTTAGACGATTTCCGCTCGGAGTTGAACAGTTCCATTGCACTATTAACGGCCAGTGTAAACGCCTTATCACGGGATACACCGAGCATCAAACATCCTAACAATTCGAGTGAGGAGTGTGACAATAATAAAGTGTTATTAGTGGAACTCAATCAAGATATGTCGGTGCATGCAAGAAACGTAACTCAAGGTTCGCTCACGCCCGGAACAAAGAGCCCACCAGCGAAGTGTGCGCAAGAGACAAAGGGTTCGCCCGAGAACCTCCAGAGGGCGGGCAAATCGGGAGAGGCTAAGAAAAAAGATGCGAAACAGGTGAGCGGTGGTCACAAGGAGAAAAGTGAAAATTTTATCAAGGATAAAAGTAAAAGCAGTGGGGGCCAAATGGTTAATGAAACCACCGGAGGCCAACACGCAAAATTAAATTATGCTAATTCGAGAGGGAAATAAACTGGTAAGCGATCAGAAGCATCAGATCCGCCGGCCGCGCCCGAGAAAAGGGATCGCGGTCAGGCAGGTAGTTCGTTAACGAACGAAAGTAAACAGATCGCAACGCCGGGCGGACGATCAAACGAAACGATCGGTTACGCAGGCTGTAGCGAAGTTAAAAGCTCTGGGAGAGAAAAAACCTAACGGAGATCGTAATGAAAGGCAAGATCGCCAAGGTTCGCAACAACGTGCAATGCAGAAAGGCACCGCTTCACAACAGCATGTAATGCAGGAAAGCATCGCTTCACAGCCGACTACCAAACACGCATCGCGTCACAGTTCGCCGCAATACATAGGATCGCAGGATCGCTACAGATTGCCTTTCAGAAGTAGCGGTTTGCAAATTACGTACACATCGCCAGTAAGAAAAGTGCAACCGTTTAGGGCAGATGATGAAACTAACGAAGTGGTGAATGGGGAGAACGAAATTTTTGAGGACGATTATTGTGAAGATTTTGAGGATAATTATGAGGAAGTGTATGAAGGAGGAGAAAATTATTATGAACAAGATCGAGACTTAGAAAGTCAAGGGAGGCACTTTCGTCAAGAGAGAAACACATGTGGGAGGGAGTTCATCCCCCCCCCTCCCCCCCCACCCCACAAAGTACAGGAGAGTGGCCCAAGATGAGGATGAAATTTTTCAACCAAGCAGAACCTTTACAGAAGAACAACAATCGCAAGATGAACAGTGGAGGACTGAAACTGCAAGGAGACAAAAGCCTTTTGAAACCTCGGACACAGAGGATCCGTTCGAGGAAGGACCGGGTTTTGTAAGCTGGAAGCTGTTCGCGGGATTCACCCTCAAATACCTGAACGAGGCACCATTTGGAAAAAAGGCAGCGCCAGTGGAGGTTAACCCAGACGACCCCCCCCATTGAAAATTTGGCGAGTGCAGGGAATATTAAAGTGGCACCCGTTCACCTTCCACAATCAGCAGTTGGACTTCGTCAGATCCTGAACACCGAATCCCTCACTAGAAAGGATGAGCAACCAATTTCAATCTTGAGTCCACTACCGCCTCACGACCCGAAATGCACCAAATTGTTTTTTAAAGCAACAGGGAAAGGGGATCCCCTTAAGAAGCGCTATCAGACATTTCCAGAGGCAGAATATTTCCCGGAAAAAATGGCACTAGATCTTGATTCGACATTGAAGACTCCGGCATTTATAAAGACACCAATACATCAGTTTGACGACGACGAAGCTCTTCTCAGGTGTAGCATTAGAGCCAACTCACACGCAGAGTTAGCCTATTCGGCGTCGACACAGGCTTTGAAGGGTTTAGTGGAAGGAAAACCAGACTCTACGGGAATGTCTACACATAATGAAAAGAGCGTCGGCTTTCCAAAAGGACAGTTAAAATTGGTCGTCGCGACTACTCTTGAACACTTTGTACAGGAAGAGGGACGCCCTACTGGAATCTGCACCGATTATCCCCACTGATGTTGCGGGCCAACTCAGACTGCTTCCAGTGCATGGAGAAACAGAACTGTTTAACGGAAAATTACTACAACTAGCTCCAGAATTGAGAGAAAAGACAAAACCACAGCAGCCTTCATCGCTGTTTAGAGGACAAAGGGGTAGAGCCCGCCCAATGATAAGAGCGGATGCGTCTTACCCCATAGCCCAAGGACCCTACAACCATGAGGGACGTGGGAGAGGTGGTGGCAGAGGTGAGAGAAAAATGGAGTTTCAGCCATTTCGGGACAGCACCCTCTCCCAACCAAGGAGGAGGGGAAGCGGACAGCAGAGAGGACGGGCTTCGGGCAGGAGCAGAGGAAGACGACCAGGCGGGCGATACTGACTGGTTGACCGAGCCTCCCCCCATTCACTGGCAGGTGAGGGGGGGGAGACTTTCGAGGCACTTGGACAATTGGAGAAAAATTACCACGGACGATTTTATACTGGAGACGCTGGAGCACGGATACTACCCCCCCCCCCTCTTCCATACCAAAGCTTTCATATCTACCACCAGCTTGGGCGGAAGAAGAGTCTTCACCAGAGCTTCAGGAGGAGATAAAGAAGCTGGTACAGAAAGGAGCATTGGAGGAAGCCAAGCCGGGCACGAAAGGCTTCTGGAGCTTCTGGGGTAATCCCGAAGAAAGGGGGAGGTACCCGCCTCATCTTCAACTTGAGGATTATCAACGAGCACATTTACAAAGAAAAGTTCAAAATGGAAACGATTGGGAAGATAAGACAGGCGTTGCAAGGCGGGGAATTCACGGTGTCAGTGGACCTCGAAGACGTGAGACACTTATTCAGACTAAGCTGCAACGGAAAGTCTTACAGTCAGTTTTTGACGCTTCCTTTCGGCCTGTCGACAGCACCGCAAGTGTTCACCAGGATTCTGAAACCAGTACTGGCAATCCTCCATCAAGACACCATCAAAGCTCACGCTTACCTCGACGACTGGCTACTGAGGAATCAGTCGTCAGTGGAACTACAGCTACAACTGAAGAAGTGCTTACAGCTGTTCAGGAGCCTAGGCCTAGGCATACACTTCGAGAAGTCGAGGTTGTCACCACAACAAACATTCACGTTCTTGGGAGCAGACTTCGATTTGAGGAAAGGCGTTATCCGCCCGTCTCGAGAACGGATAAGGAACACGGTAGCAGCAGTGAGGAAACTCATGAGAAAAACAAGCACGTCAGCAAGAGATTTAGCTTCAGTGATAGTAGTGATGGACTCGAATGCAGCCTTGGTACCATTGGGTCAGTGGAGAGTCAACCAATCCACTGGTTCCGAAAAGAAGAATGGCACCCGAGAGTGTCTTGGAAGGACCTAGTGCATCTGAACAATCTACCGGATCTATCGTGGTGGACACAGGTGGAGAATCTTCGGGTAGGCGTCAGTCTGAGGGAACCAGAAGTAGACCTGCTACTCTTCACAGACGCATCGATGGATGGATGGGGAGCGCACTTAGGAGAGGCAGAAATCTCGTGGAAGTGGACAGAAGAGGAAAGGCAGTTCCACATAAACTTGCTGGAACTCAGAGCGGTGAGGTATGCAGTGACCCACTGGAAGAAAAATTTGGTAGAACAGAACGTGGGTGTCATGACAGACAACACCACGGCTGTTGCCTACATAAAACGTGGAGGGGGCACACACTCCAAAGAATTGATGGAGGAGACGTCGAGACTGTTGACAATGTGCGAGGAAAATGGTATCACACTCGTACCCCGACACATCCCAGGGAAACGGAACGTCTGGGCAGACGAGCTGTCCAGGCAAGGGAAGATACCAACGACAGAGTGGAGACTAGACGTAAATGTGTGTGCAGCCCTGTTCGAGAAATGGGGAACACCCATAGTGGACTTATTTGCCACAAAAGCCAACACTCAACTCAGGAACTTTGTGTCGCTCTTCCCAGACCCGGAAGCCTGGGCAACGGATGCCCTGTCAATCTCTTGGAAAGGGATGACTGCCTACGCATTCCCCCCGTTCTCTCTGCTACAACAGGTTTTTGAACAAGATTCGGCAAACATCAGGGTCGTTCATTCTAGTTGCACCCTTCTGGCCGGCAGCCACGTGGTTCCCGGACCTTCTGGAAATGAAGAAATACGGACCAGTATTACTACCTGTGACCGAGTCATTTCTGTCACAACACAGGGGGCGGACGGTGCACCCATCACCAGACATTCTGCACCTTCACGGGTGGCTACTTTAAGAACTAACCTGTTGAGTAATGGGTTCTCTAGAGAAGTAACAAGCAGACTACTTCAATCAGTGCGACAATCGGCGTCAAACATGTACGAGGGACAATGGAGAAGATGGTTCAAATGGGCGAGCGAACGTGGAACCGACCCATGCGATCTAACAGTGTTTCAACTAACTCAGTTCCTAGAAGATAGAAAGATCGGCAACCGCCGTGTACAGTGGCTTAATGTAAACATCACGAAGTAGCAGGAAGATCCAGCAAGAATCGCTTCGTGGATGACGTCGTGGCAGCGACCCTCAAGAGTGAGACGCAAGCCATCACACAAGCCCTAAATGAGTGGCACCCTTCCATTCAGTTCACGAGAGAGGATGAACAACAGGGGAGTATTCCCTTCCTGGATGTCCTGCTCACGAGGGGAAGATGGAGCATTAAATATGAGCCATTCCAGAAACCTTGCCATTCAGGTAGGGGCTTGACTTACCAGTCAGGCCACTCCAGGAGCACACTCTATGCCATCCTGGCCAACGAGCTGGTACGGATAATCAATCATTCGTCTGACCAGACTACGGCCCGGAAGTTTCTTGCACAGGCGAAGACGACCTTCTTGCAACGAGGATTCCCCGGACACCGTGTCAACTCTGAGACGAAGAAAGCTTGGCACCTATCTGCGAAGATGAAAGCAGCTCGAGAAGGTGACATTACTCGGAAGTCCGATGGCAGACCGGTTGAGGTACTGACGTACGTACCAGGACGAAGCGAGAAAGTACAACGAGCGTTCACTGAAAATGGAGTGAAGTGCTTCTTGAGATACCCCCCAACCTCAAAAAGATGCTGAGGCATCCACGTTCGATGAGGACCGTGCACCCCTCCCCCCACGCCCACTCTCCATCTCCCCCACCCCTCTCTCCTCCCATGGCACCCCCCTCTCGTCCCGTGGCACCCCCTTCCCCTCCACCTGCTGAGTCCTTACCTACACGCTTGGGCCGGAGAAGTGGAGTGGTCTACTGTGTCCCATGCGGCCAGTGCAACGCCGTCTACATTGGCGAGACCAAGAGACAGTTGCTCGAGAGAATAGGCGAACACGTCGCAGCTGTAAGGAAGGGTGACATGCTCAACGGCATCGCTCAGCATGTCAAACATCAGCAGCACCAGATTGCTTGGAATGCCACAACAATTTTACTTTCCTCCAATTCTCTCCAAGGAGGACACCTAAGGGCACTTGAATCTCTGGCCATTCTACGTTTCAAGAGCATGAAAGTTCCACTCATGAACCTAACAGGAGCCTCCCACATGTTGATGGAACATTCAGTAGGTTCTGATGTGAAAGCCAAGATTGACAAGCAGTGGGGCTTGAGAGCGTGATTGTGTATAGATCAGTGGTTCTCTCACTCGCGCGTCGTCTGCTTGATCATGGCCACAACCATGTAACGTTCGTTTTCAAAGTTTAGTACCTCGTTGCGTTCTGAAGAAGGTGAACGGCCTGTTTTCACCGAAAATTCAAACTGGGAAAATTTTTGGAATTTTACTGAACTGTGTGGAGCATTTAAATTTCGGCAGTAGGTGGAAAAGTGTTTTTCTTGCTGGATCTTCCTGCTACTTCGTGATGTCCTAGAAGGTCTTTTCGAAAAAGGTCTGTCCCCGACGTCGATAAAGGGATACAGATCGGCTATAAACTCGGTCCTCACTTGCTTAGGCAAGGTGAAACTAGTTTCAAACCCCATGATTACTAAACTTATGGCTTCATTCGAGAATGCAAGACCAAGACTTTTTTCACGTTGGAGCCTACCGCTGGTGTTATCCAGTTTATCGAAACCACCTTATGAACCACTGGACAAAGCAACTTTGCCATTACTTACACAGAAAACAATGTTTCTGGTTGCATTGGCGTCAGCGGCCAGACAGAACGAAGTGGCAGCATTCTCAAGAGGGGAGGGCCACATTCGGTTCGCCAGGGATTGGTCTTCGGTAACTCTGGTTTTTCCTGTCACCTTCAGAGTAAAGAACTGCAGACCAGACACTGCACCACAACCAATAAAAATTAGGGCACTAGGACATGGTCAGGCCAGAGGGAGTGAAGAGAAACTACAGTGTCCAATCCGAGCATTGAAATTTTACCTAGACAGAACAGAGTCAGCAAAGGAAGGAGGGGAGATTAAAACACACCCTGCTCCACTGTTCCTAGATGTAAACAAGGCAACAGGCGAGACAATAAGACGAGCGGTAACCCCGTTTAAACTAGGCGGCTGGATCTGCCAAGTAATTAAACGAGCGTACGAGTTAAGCCCGGAGCATGAGGACGTTCCACAGGAAGTGAGGGCGCACGAGCTAAGAGCCCTCTCAGCATCCTGGGCGTACGGCAGGGGTACACCCCTAGACGAAGTGGTAGCCGCGTGTAAATGGAAACACAAGACCTCATTCATAAAACACTATTTGAGAGACACAAGTGGGGAAGAAGGGGCAGAAATAGTAGCACAACATGTCGTAGCCGGGGCGCAATAGACATGACAAGAGTGCACATTGGAAACACACAGGTGGAAAGCTAAGAAACTCAAGTGGATCTAGAGAAAGAAATTAAACTCATGGGAATCATTAAGGGACTGAGGATAAGAAGACTCAGTAACCCAAAAAATGGAACATTGTCAGTGAAACAGCAGGACACTGGGAAGACATGCCAGTGGACTGGGCAGAAAATTCAAAGGAGGTGGAAGACGGGCGTAGAAAAAGAGAAGGTAAGAAATTTATGGTTTAATAGTTTTCAATGGTTGAACCTTTTTGATCAGTGTCCCACCGCCGGTGCGACAAAGTCAGCGAGAGTACTGAAGGGAAGTATTTTGCAGATAGTAAGAAACAAGAATTTTAACAGGTTAAAATTGGTTTTTACTATCATAAAAATACTTACCTTCAGTACACACCCGCCCGCCTCCCGGCTTACTGAACAAGAAAGGTTCGAAAGCGAATGGGGTTTTCCCCACGGGAGGCAGGCAGCTGCAGCAGATAGCTGAGCAGCGCGCCTAGCGGGGAAAAAGTGCAACTGACGTTGAATTCAATAAAATGTAAGATTTTATTTTTTTTGAGCATGGGAAAAGCAAAATTATGCGAATTTAGCGAGAGTACTGAAGGTAAGTATTTTTATGATAGTAAAAACTAATTTTAACCTGTTAAAATTCTCGTTTTTTTTTTCCTTGGGACTGTTTAGTCTCTGCTGAAAAACAACATAATTTTAATCAGTCTTTAAATTGCATGTTGGGATTAATTTACCTGGGTCCCAGTCTTCTAAAAATTTTGATGGTCGTATCCGGCCAATTTGTGGCCTAAACTAATGTAGTTTTAATCGAATAAAACATTGTTGCTTTGCTTGTAATTGCATGCAACTGTATTTTATATTTACCAAGATGATTACCATAAAATACTAACCTTTTACTGTATAGCTTCGCATGGGAAAATCCCGGAGCTTGTCTCCGTTTGCTGTCACGAAAGTGTGTGGGCAAAAATTCGTAACCAAAAATATTGAATTGTATTTTTTTGTTTTAGTACGAGTCTTGCTAATACTCTAAGCTTTCTTTTGGTGGGTCACATGTGTAAATCGATGGAACCATTATAGAGATTGTCGGTCAAAGTTGAAATTTCGTAGCGCAAAACCGCATCGTAACGACTTTCCAATATGGCAGCGATTGCGCGAGTTAGCAAAATTCATGTCGCGATTTCTCCGTGAATTTTGACTCGATTTAAATTCTATAAACACCCGAATGTAGCTCTCTTAGCCATGGTTTAGAATATGATTTTTATTATTTAATATCTAAAGCATTTAAGTTAAATAAGAAACGATGGATTAGCATGGCTGGACATGGACCAGTGTATTGGTCCTGGAGCGCCACAACCATCGGCACTCATGTTTTAGATTTTGGCATGCCAATCCTGACCTTGTTGGGCATGTAGGCCTTAGTCGCTCTCCTACAGGACCGTGGTTGCTTGTCTATATATACAACCGAAAGACCCAAGCCTAGAAGTTAGACGCGGCTGAGAAGGTCAGGCCTAGGAAGCAGCTACGATGTATAGTGTTGTCTACTGCTAGACACAGGTAACCTAAAACTTTTAGTTAGGGTTATGAAATACTTTTAAATTCAATAATTCCTCCATGGATTAGATTGGGGTCCCTCTTTTATTTCGGCATGTAATTGAAGCAAATAAGCCAAGAGGGGAGTAATTTTACTGGTAGGGAAACATCTTGAAACTATGTCCGAAAAACTAGTGGATAGTGAGCACACAGTAATGTAGGTCAGGATTCCCAAAAATCTAAATGTTGTTGCTTTTATTTAATTCGCCCTAAGTCATAAAGGGATAAATAGTGACATTTAACCTAAACCTCCGTGTGGTTTCGGTAGTTTCAAAATGTTTGTATAAACATTTCAGTGTTGTTCTTTAGACCAAGAGATCTTGAGATCCTTTGGATTTTTCTAACGTTTTAATAATGGAATACACCATTATTTTTGTAGTCAAATCTGCGATGGTTCCTTCGAAATAGTTATTTAAATTTTGCTGGTTTTGTCTTATTCTATTTTTGATCGAATTTGAGTTTGCTATTTTTGCTGCATTTTGTACCTTATGAGTGTCTTGAATAAATAAAGACTCTGCTTAACTTGTGTTGATTTATGAAAAATCGTAACTTGGCGTGCGTAGGCTAATGCAAAAAAAGCGTGTTCGTAAAACGATGGTGGCACCCAAGTTAGTTTGGCGTCCTGAATGCCACACAGCTTTTGGTATAAAGTTAAAATGGTAGGCCTCATACGCAGTGATAAGGCAAATCAACAACAAAAGCATAAAATAAGCGATTCTAGCTATTTTTACTGAAGTAAGTATTTTGCAGATAGTAGGAAATGTAGATTTACTAATTAGAACTGATGAATAAGCTAACAAGAATACCAATGCAAGGTTTTTTTTTTTAGAAAGCATGAAAATTTACTATAAACATACTTACAATAATGAACTGCATTTCTTGGGTTCTTGATATACTTTACAATGGATGCCTACATTCAAACTTGTCTTTTCTCCCCCTCTCATTGCCTACAACCCCCCCCCCCCCCCCAATACTGTGTGCATGGTCAGTTGTTGCTTAATTGTCCTGTTGAACAGTGATGTTCTTTGTTTTTTTTAAAGCTCGGAATGCTTTGGATATGCTCTCCCCTGAAGAGAGGCCTGCAAGTCCACAGGCTGGCCGGAGGACTCCAGCCAGTCGCTTGTCTCTCCTAAATCGCATTAGCCAACGAATCACAGTCAAAAAGCAACGCTATGCCATGGAGAGAGAGGCGGTTAAAACTGGGGACACGGCAGCAGCTTCAATAATTCATGACCGAAATGATAGACGACCTAAAAAACGCAGATCGCTTGACAAAGAAAGGGCCCTTTTTATCCTGGTTAGTATCACAACAGTTTTTTTTTTATGTGAAAGTTTTATTAGCACTGCCAGGAGGAGACAGTGCTTGTTAGAGTTCGTTTGCGCATGAGAATTTTCAAAAACTGGACAGGCGGCGGCGGAGTGGCCCCAGAATGCAATGCTGGAACATGTAACAATGGGGCACCAATAGGTGAGGTGCACAACATCGGATTGTAGCTCACTCGAACAAGTTGCAACGATGCTCGTGCACGGGGAAAGTAACATTGTCGTGGTGAGTTAGCAATTTCGCACAGATAGGTTGTCGAGAACCAAAATGAAATGTTCCTGGTTTTCGCTTAAATCTTTCAGTTTTAAACCGCAGGGTGCGAAGTCTATAATTTTGAGGCCTTAATTGGGCGGCCGACATGACTGAATGACTTATTTACTTCTTCAATGCGGGTTTCGGGAAGCAAGTGGAATTGTTTCCGCGATTGTTTGCCATGATGCTGCATCTTTTTGCAACAATGCAGAATCAACTATCCATCGATCTGACAAAGTAACTCTAGACACACGCTAGTACGTTGCCATCAAATAACAAACATGGGACCAAGCTTGGGCGGAGTCTGAAAAGAAATAAGCATTTCTAATGTCCCGTTTTTTTGCAAACAAAATTGGCTGGACTGTGGACATACCATACACATGATAGACCAGTCTGTAGCAATGACAACAAAACTGAAGCGAAAAAAGCTAACAAATTAAAGAACACAAAACAGCTTCGCCGTTTCGAAAAAAGCGTTAGAGCTCGTACCCCATACTCACAGCTGTAAAGGTATATGAATAAAAACGGATTAGAGTTCACCCGAACGCAACGAACTATAATTTGAACTCCAATTCCAGGGAACAAGGCTTGTGACTTGCCAGCCTCCATGCACACGCATTCATATATACGTCACTAATCAAACAAACTTCACACAAATAAAATAAACACACAAAATACGCACGCACATGAAACAGAACGGAAATCTAAAACACATACAAAACAGACACCGTACACAGGAAAATGCAAAAGATGAAAAATGCACACACAAACACAGGCAAAAAAACTGGCTTAGTTAGGTGTATTCTTGTTTCACAAATTAGAAATCCACACAAAATACAGATATAGCCACTCATAGGAAACACACTCAAAAATATAAAACAACAAACCCATACAAATATTAAAAAAAAAACCCTGAATAACACGGAAATTAAGTACACACAAACATTATATTTTTCAAACACAAACTGCGTTCACTTTCTGACATACCCACTAAGTAAAAACAGTCCTTGTTCCCTGGAATTGGAGTTCAATTTATAGTTCGTTGCGTTCGAGTGAACTCGAATCCGTTTTTATTCGTGTACCTTAACAGCAGTGAGTATGGGATACGAGCTCTAATGCATTTTTCTAAACGGCGAAGCAGTTTTTTGTTCATTTTATTACTTACTTTATGACGTTGAAGCATTTCACTGTCCAGACACACAGTGAGGGTGTGTTACAGGAATATATTAAGAAGGGGCAGCTTCCTGCAACCAGAAGGAGGGAGAAATGGTTGATGGCACCTGACATTAAGCTAATTGTAGATTGCAGCAAAATTTTATTGTTTAGAATCGAGCTTTTTTCTTTGTTTAATTCTTTATTTAATTATGGCAATACTGACACAATCTGCACTGAAAAGCATAACAGCTTTATTTGTTAGTGCCGTAGTAGAAAATGGACTGACATTTTGATTTTCAGTTTTAAACTGAGTGTCCCTCTGGGCTTCGGTTCAGCATCCAACGTCAGGTGGATACATTAGAAACAAATTGCAGTTTTTAACACAGATTGCATGTTACCAATTTTACTTATCCAGTACCTATCTGATTCACAAAATTTTGCCTATACGAATACTGCTATCTAAAATTTAATGTTACATTTTTAACAACTCATGTTTCTTGAGAAAAATACTACAAATTGTGTGTCTTATCTATTATGTTTAATTTATAAATATTTTAGTGGAATGTTGCAATACTGATCTGATTATACCGGAAATGTTGGTAACCAAACTCTTGGTGTTTGTGATTTATATCGGTTTTTGTGCAGTCGTAGCAGTTTTGCTATGAGAATTCATAGGTTAACTTCTGTGAAAGATTTGTTTGCAAATGTCACTACTATAGGAGAAAAGGTTCGAATCAGACGACGAAGGTTTAAAGCATTACTTCAGCTGTTAGGATTGTGACTTAAATTCATTTGCTTTTGCATAAAATTTCATAAAATGTATGTTTCTTATTATCTGCAAATACTAACCTTCAGTATGTACTAAAATCACTTATTTTTGCTCATTTATGCCAAAAATAAACTTAAATTCCTTAGTTTAGCTAATGACCAGCTGTAGTAACGGTTTGTTGCCAATTCTTTCCGATAGAAAATACTGCCCAAAATAACGATCCTCAGGCTTTCGGCTCTGCTGAAAAATGCTCATGCAGGAAGAATGCTGGTGATAAACATTCCTTATGCAAGAATGCAAAAAAATGCAACTTCAAGACATAGCTTAGTAAGAAGATACTATGGACGTGGAAAAAGATAGCCCAAAAGCAAGTACAACTTGAACGTTCTTCTGTTAATTCTCCATTCTCGTTTATTACAAATGAGTGATCTTACGGTTTACAGAATTCGAAGGTTATTTTCTTTCTGATGAAACTATTGCCAAAGTTTCGTTGCCTATAAACAAGGCAGACACATCAAACACCGCTCCGTTGCCAACAGATTCTTTGCTGGCTGTCTAGATACTCCTTTGTCGTCAGGCAACATACTGCTTGTGGTTTCCGAGGTGCGAAAATCCTTGAAGGCATACATTAACGTTTAAATTTGACACGAAATTTGATGCATTTGAACAAAAAATGTTGTTTCTTAATATCTGCAAAATACTAACCTTCAGTAATCATGCTAAAATCTCTTTTTATAGCCGACGAAAATATACTGTAACGGCGGACGCTACGACGGATGAGGTGCTTGTAACGCCCCCGACATCTTTGGTTGACTTGGCTTCTTAGTTATATTGATTTTGGTGAATATTACTAACTTTCGTGGATAAACACAGCATGAGCAACTGTCCAAGCATGGGGAGGGAAGAGTCGAGGTACTAACTATCTTTAAATTAGGGGAAAAACAATAACTAACTGGTATCTGCGCTGCCACCTACAGTGGATTTATTTAATAGCTAAAGGGGGGGGGGGGGGAATTGGAAACAAGTATTTATACCATTACGTAAATCACACTATTAAATCATTAGTAGTCTTGTGGAGTTTTAAAAACCCTTGGTTTTTATTTTAAACAACAAATGAACAAGTCAAGTTACATTTTAAGAGTACTAGCTTACAATTGCTTTTAAAGTAAATCGTCTTTTGAATTTACATAATTTTACAAAATTTAAGGTTTCAGGTATAGAACGATGTTTTAAGTTCCGCACAAAAGAATAACATAGTATATTTCTTGGGTTCATAGTATAAGCAACCCGATAAACATAAGAGGCGTTCGCAAGTTACAATTATTCACACAAGATTTTTACAGTTATGTTTCTAGCAATCAAACCACCCACAGTTTTGTGTCAACACTTGTGCTAATCAAACCATCATTTTTGTTTGCAGCTATGTTTTACTAGATCAAACCGTCCACAGTTGTTTCGACTCGCAAGAAGATCAAACCGTCAAAGAGTTTCGTTTAAAATTTATTTAAAATAAACTAGAAATTGGCTTTTAGAAAGAGGGTCACTCTTACGTTATGGAAGGCTGGGGCCAGAAATGCCGATGGCTTAGCCTACCATAAATTCATTCAAGCTAGAGATTTAATTAAAGTTAAGACTAAAAATTTAGAATGGGGGGGGCTAAAGTTTAAATTTCTTATGTTAACTAGTACGATACGAACCACTACGTCTGCCCGGCATGGCAACAATCGGACCGTGATATCTCCACTCCCGACTGGCGTAACCAACCTCCTAGCTTGAGATTTCGTGAGCTGTGCTAAGGACTGTTCTCTGCTGGGGCTTTTTATGCTAGCAGGGGAGGATTCTGGCGACCAAAGCACGGACGTCGAGTATATCTACGTTTCTCTGATTGGCTGAGGGCCAGGAGAACAATAGAAAGTGGGAGAAGTCGGTTTGGCAAAGGCTTTGGGTGCAGAGCCGTTTAAAGGAACAGGGATATGTACACAAGGAGCAAATTGAGTTTCGAACTCATTGACAACGTGTTTTGGCCATTAAAACTGATTTGCAATTAAATTACAGTGTTATGCACTGCAACTATTGAAGGAGGGGGACGGCAGATAATGCACAGTTAAACTTTGGCAATTAATAGAAGGAAAGCTGGAGGTTTGCATTCGGATTTCTTTGTTGGTCACAGTCGAGTTTTTGGGGATTGAAGGCAAGGAACAACTATACACAACGATTTAACCCTTTGCGCGCCGGACCCGTGAATTTAACGGGAGGGCAAGCCAACCGTTGCGCGCCGGACCCGTAGAATTTACGGGAGCCACTTTATCGAGCTGTACGTCAGTCCGCGTGGTGCATTGATCGCTCCTGGAGCATTCATTCACTAAAGGCATGTGTCTGCTACAATTTCCCGCCAATTTTGTCCACGTGACTAGTTTCTAGCCAATAATATTAATTTTTTCCCGAGCTATGTCTTGTTCATTCGCTGCCCCCGTGAGTTTCGGAAAAAAAAAAGCTGGCGGCCATTGAATCGCGTAGCGGTTCTCCCGATTCGGATTTTGATTTACATCGTGTACCACTTTAGACTGAGGTAAATTAGCAAATTATGGACGTTTTTGAGAGATATAACTGTAAAGATAACTGTGATAACGTTTTTTTTATTGAAAAATGGTCGATAATTCGTCAAGTGAATCAAATGCGATTCGGCCGATAGGATCGGAGCACGACGCGATAAGAATGGCCGCTGCCGACCAAGGAGCCCCGGCCCGCCGCTCCCGACCACGGAACTCTGCCCCACCGCTGCCGACCATTGAGCCCCGGCCCGCGGCAGCCGTCCTGCTTGGAGGTTTTTTTTATTTTTTTTAACAATATGGATTTCGGAGAAATACACGATGTAACTAGTCCGAGTCGGGAATAGGCTTAGCGTACGCTTTGCAGAAGTGCTTCGTCGCTAGACCACTGGAACAACTGAAAATAAAATAACTTCTTTTTTCCCAGCCCTAATGAAGGAGAAACAACTACCTCATAAGATTTTAATTAATAATAGCTTGCCAACTGGATGTAAATAATTACGGCTGTGTGATTACGTACCCGTTTCTACAAAATAGGCCCAAACTTTGTTGAAAAGGAAGCTGCCACTCCTGAGAGCGATTAATGCACTACTGACAGACGTGATAATTTTATTTAATTAAAAAAAAAGTTTCACACATTTTTGCTTAATTTTTGGTGTGAAGAAAGATAACAGATAGATCATTACGTTTATGCAAAAAAAAAAAAGTACTCTTTCAGCATATAAAGTTGGTCAAAATTGCTCTTAAAGTCTACTATGTTACGTTTTATTGATTTATAATAAATGTGCCATTTTTTCCCCCTCAAAATATGCCGTATAATTTATTTGTGCGAATATTCGGGTTAAGGCCTAAGTATTACGAACTGTTTAAAAAAATAATTCCGCAACTACGTTTTTTAAAGGAGTTACATGAATTTTAATGCTAACGTGCAATCATTTCTTGCGCTGCAAATAGGCCTAAATTTTGTTGAGTAGAAGGAAGCTGCTAAGCAGGGCAGCCACTCCTGACAGGAATGCTTCACTACTGACAGGTGTGACAATTATATTTAATTAAAAAAAAAGTATCACACATATTTGCTTCAGTTTTGGTGTGAAGAAAGATAACAGATAGATCATTACGTTTATGCAAAAAAAAAAAGTACTCTTTCAGCATATAAAGTTGGTCAAAATTGCTCTCAAAGCCAGTACTATGTTAGATTTTTTTTTTTTGTAATACATTTGCCATTTTTTCCCACCCTAAATATGCCTTATAATTTTTTTGTGTGAATATTCGGGTGAAGGCCTAAGTATTACGAGCTGTTTAAAAAAAAAATGAAGCCTCTACTACGTTTCTAAAGGGAGTTACATGAATTTTAATGAAGACGTGCAATCATTTCATGCGCTGCGAAAAACTGGCTGGTTTGGGCTAGCAAGAGCTCTTTTTCTGGCTGGCGTCAGAAGGGTTAAGGTCCGGTAAAATTAACTGGTAATAAGAACATTGCCGAACTTTGGTAGAGTTCTGGGGGCAAAAGATTATTATACTAAAATGTTGGTAGTGATAAACTAGCTTAGTGGAAATGCTAGAACACATTTAAAATAAGATTTGAATCATCAGCCGATAATTATAGGTTTGATGTAGTGGAACATTTTTCATAAAATTTGGACATCTTCAAATACAAATAAAAAATATCACACTAGAATGTTGTCTGTAATCCACATATATGTGAGGATAAGCACCAAAGGGATATGTACTCCTATTAACACAATTACTAAGCTAGTGTTTTTGGCTTTTTGCCTATAATAAACAAGGTGAAAAGCAATTACAAATGTACAGTGCTTTTGGAAGTTAACGACGACCGGAAGTGTGAGTGCTACGGCCCAGTTTGAGCACTTTTTCAAATGACTATTGCGGACGAACCAGGAGGAATTTTTGAGTTCTGTTTTCGTGGAACTAAAATTGAAGTTATGGCTATTAAATGATGAAAAGTTCAGTCGGATTGGTTCATAACTTCCAGAGATATTCGTCTTCAGAGATTGAGGTATTTTGTGTTGGGGCGGGGGGCAAGAAGGGGAATTCAAGTGCCGAGAAAAAAAAAGTGTTAGTTGTTGGAAACGAAGGTTTCCCCTTTGGAGTTTGGGTATCCTCTCCAATCCAGGTAATTTGGTAATCCGACTATACAATACATTACCTGTTTTTTATAGCAATTCCCTCCTTTTGAGCTATTATTCTCCTAGAAGCTTGAAGGTAGGCTTCCCAGCTGGGCTTGTACTACTGCGCATGTGCAGGGATGGGCTGTCTATATATACTCGGCGCAGCCTTTCTATGGCATCGTTTCTCGGTCCGCAGTATCATCATCCCATAGGAGCAGGTAGACGGAGAATCGATCCGTCCTCTCCTTATACAAGGATACATCCGCCTCTTCATGATCCGCCGGTCCTTAGGACCGGCTGCCCTCTCCATCCTACATATTGCATCCTATCCACCTATAGCCAAAGGATGGCCTCGCCTAGGATGCCTACTTCTGCCAAGGACCTGGATCTCCCGGTTGTAGCTCCGCTCCTGGCTACCACTGTTCCATCTTAAGGAACGAACAGGCAATGGACCAATGTGTCCTCTTCACACAAGACCTCGACGATCCTCAGGACCAGCTGTCCTCGCATCCTCTAGAACCCACGTCCGCAGGCGCTTCCATCCACGGGATGGCCTCTGGTAGGATACACTCTTCTACTACGCACCTTCTGGATCCCCCAGTTGAAGCCTCGCTCCCGACTACCTCTGCTCCGTCTTTAGGAGCGGACACGCAGAGGACCAATCCATCCTCTCCACACAGAACCACCGGTCCTCAGGGCCAGCTGGCCTCACCATCCTACGTATCTACGCGCAGCCTTCTTGGATTGGACTGCTTCACCACCTGCTGTCGACTTTCGCCTTGCTTTTCCTCCAGCGTTTAATGCTGTTGTTTAACCAAAGGAATATGATATCCCGCCGTGCAGCCACCATCTGCGCATCCTACTGCGCAGCCCTCCTTTCTCATATAAACGCTTCAACGATGCAACTTGCTCGTCCTTCTTCTGCCTGCATCCTATGCAGCTGTGCTATACACTGCTCCTCAACAGGTACGTTCCTCTGTTCTTCTCTTTGGGGCGTCCAGCTTTATCTGCTCTGACCTTGGCTGGTGTTGTGTGTTCTTAACACGAGTCTTGCGTCCAGCATCGCGTCCCTCGAATCATCCTTCCTTTGCCCCGACTAGACCTCAGTCTGGAAACTAAAGGTGGGACGCCTGCTCCCCTTAGGGACACCAGCATCTTGCTGCTACTGCAGTAATCCGCCCTCTCCCATCCTACCTGCGGATGCGTCAGTTAGAAGCAACAAATTAACACAACAATCGGTTCGGATGGCGACCCCGACAGGCCCAGCCGGTTTGGGACTCGTTCTCCCTACGTCCCATGCCTTTTGTAGGCATCCAACCTGGTCCCTATTCCTCTAAGCACTGCGCTGTGTGTTAATTGCAACACATGCCCGAACCTTTCCACACTTCATGTCTGCTTCACCACCTTCTTCGTCCGCTCCCTATCCTTCTGGATTCCTCCATTAAGACAACCCGGACAGCCGGCCCTATGTTACCAAGCTCAGTTGCCTCGACGCTCCTCTCTATAGCCACTCTGTTCCTTCGTTAATTTTTACAATCAATTCTTTCTACCTTTCCCACTCTTACATCCCCTCACAGACGCAACAAGTCTTCTATGAGACGCACACGTCCTTTTTTTTCGGAAGACTCGGTCCTCCGTTCCCTTTCATAGGGACCTATCCTTCACTACGGTTTCGTCCTACGACGCTTAGGTATAGACAAAGAACATCTACCAGGACTAATGGACTATGTCCTCATCCCATTCTTCATCAGTTCATGGCTTGTCGCCTCCCCAAAAATTACAATCCCCTGAATTTTACGATTATACACACGTTGTAAAAAAAAAAAGGGGGGGGAGGACACAACTGCTCAACTATCCTGATGTTGCCTCCACCTCTTCGACCAACACTTTGGTCCCACCTACAGCACTACACCCACTGACTGCGCAGTACTGCCACGTATCACCACCAGGCTTCACTACAGTCACTCGCCTCGCGATTCATATCTCTGCACGCCTAACGGTTTTCGTGTCCTGTTCATTGTTCACCATGTCCACCTGTTCTTTATCTGAAGATCCTGTAACCCAAAGTTACACCATCTAAAGAAGGGAATGTGTCCTCTTCCAAGGCTTGTAATTGCCTAGGTTTTCTGAAAATTCTACGACGATCCTCATCCTCACCTCATTACGTGTGACGGACAGGAACGTAACTGCTGTATTTGCGTCCCCATCTCGCCAAATCGATGAACTATCATTCAACGAAAGCAACATCAATCAAGACAGCGGCTGCTACGTGCAGCTAAGCAGTAAGAAGAATTACGAGCTCTGAATCAAGCCTAAGTACAACTCCAAGTCAAAAAAAAAATCCTCTTCTTTGGGTTCGCTGGTCCTTGAGACCAGCAGGCTTCACCATCCCGTAGGACGTGTCCTACTCATCCTCGATCTTAGGATGATCCCCAGTAGGATGCTCTCTACTTCCAGGGATATCCCGGTTGAAGCTTCGCTCCCGGCCTCCTTCATTCTAGTTTCAAGGACAGCCTGGCGAAGGACCGATCCATTCTCTCCTCGGATAAGGATCCATCCGCTATCCTCCCGGTCCTGCTGTCCTCCTTTCCGTCTGAATCAACTAGAGGTATTTTTCGCAAGGGCCGATCGAATACGGACCACATCCCCTACATTTCGCAAGCAACCTCCTCCAGGACGACCATCCACTTTCTACCTGCCTTATGTCCACCAAGACTCTCCTGTCAACGATTCATACTCCCGTGAGCCCGAACTGATAAACCATCGTTGTCATTCCCTTCGTGAGAACTATGCTCTGCTACGTGTACGCAATGCCTGGGTTTCGTCAATTCATGCATCTCCACCTTGGAGGGCCTACTACTATACCCATTCCCACATTCGACTTTTGAGATTTGTCCCATCCTCTGTCACGATCCGTTCACTGCTTCGTCCTCGTCCTGCGGACATACCTTCATCGCCGTCCCTAGTTGCGCTTTACCAAGAAGCGCCTTCACCATTACCGTCCCTACCCTTCTGGCCTTCAATTGTTGTACGCATCCTCCGGACGCACAAGACACTATCTTGTGGTGATCTTTTCTTTCTTGTTAAACGCGGATGCGCAGTTGGCTCCGCCATTGTACTGTGTTTCAAACACAACAACAAACAAACAAGTTCGACAGATGGCAACCCAAGTATGACAACGGACAGCTTGGCGTTTCCCCCTCTTGCATCCCATGCGTTTTTGCACACACTCTCCACGTCAATGCATCCTCAACTACATGCAACCTGGTCTTCATCACTTTCAGCAGTATGTTTGTGCTACCATCCGCACACACTACACACAACTACACGCCCGTTCCCGTACATCCGCCTCACCAAGCTCTCCATCCACTTCCTGGTTACCACTTCAAGATCCTTCATCCAGGGCCACATGCGTAGCACTAGTTTCCGTGTCCTTCCCTAAACGACATTCTCATCTGTCTCTTGTTCCTCAACACAACGATCTTCACCATGGATTCTGCTTCATCCGCCTCCCGTGAGGGGACAATTCAATCGCTATCCTCGCCTCCCTGTTAGGACCTCATCCTCACTATTTCAGCTTTATGAAACCATACCTTCAGCTTTTTACAAAGTGTCTAGCATTCAACAGCCAGTGTCTCATCTTCCTCTGGAAAATGATTACTTTGGATCCTCGTCCTACACCAACCAGCTGCCTTCTTCTTGATTCAACTTCGAAACTGTGTTCCACATTTCCAGCTTACCACGGTCCGTCCTACGGATGGTGTCCGCTTCTCATATCCGCTACGAGGTCGCCACATCATGCGCTCGCCATACACATTCTCACTTTCCATTCGCTCTTCACGTCTGCTGATCATAAGGGCACTCATCATCCGCCTGCCCACTTCACACACTTTCCAGAGCCCGTCCTATGGACGATATCCGCTCCTCAGGTTTACTAAAGAACTTACGACGACACGCGTCATCCGCCTGTCTGCTTCACACTTGGGAGCACCATCATTCCCAACAAGATAGGCGATTTCGGAATTTTGTCTGATTTCCTATCTTGTATCCCCACTATGTTAAGACCCCTGCTTGTGGTTCCTTCTCCTGCTTCTGTTAACCTTTATTAAATTATAACCTTTTTCCGCACTGCCTGACCTCGCTTAGGATGTAACATTTCCGAAACAGCGGATCGCTCCTCAGCCCGCAAATAGTTTCGGCTCTTAGTGAAATTGGTCTTGGACTCAGGGTTGTCTTCGCCAGGGACTAGTTCCCGAGGATACCGGCTTGTACGCGAGGGGACAGCGAACCTAGCCCTCCTCCGGGTTACAAAGTCTGCTATAGTAAACAGGTAATGTATATTTTCGTCTGCTATAAAATGACTAAAATTGCAGGGCCTGCACCTGCTTAATTTTAGTTTTTATTGCCTAACTGAAAATATACATTACCTTAACTCCCATCCAGGCCTCCCCTCCATTGTCTAGGTTCTGGGTGAGGAGAAATTATGCCATCGGACGGCTGCGCCGAGTATATATAACCAGCCCATCCCTGTGCATGTGCAGTAGTACAAGCCCGGCTGGGAAGCCAACTTTCAAGCTTCTAGAGAAATAACAGCTCAAAAGGAGGGAATCGCTATAAAAACAGGTAATGTATTTTTTCGGTTAGGCAATAAAAACTAAAATTAAGCAGGTGCAGGCCCTGCAATTTTAGTCTTTTTATAGCCGACGGAAAGATACATTACCTTGTAGCGGCCGAAGCTACGACTGTCGAGGTGCTTGTAGCCTCGCCGACATCAAGATGGTTTTGACCTTTAAATTTCTAGTCTGGGTGGCGGTTTTTACTTTTCAGGAAACAGCACACATACACTACTGGCCCAGCATGAGTAACAGTCACTGGTCCTAATCGTAGACTAACGAGATAATCTTAAAGGGTGGTTTTCGCTGCCACCTGGTGAGTGGTTAATTGCAGTCCTGAGTTTAAATAATAAGTGGTTTTCTTGGTTAAATTACCTCTAGCAATTAATCTCACTAGTAAACAATTGGCGTTTCACAAACTCTTGGTTTATTAAAAGACAGTTAAATATAAAAACAGATATTTACACTTTATCAACTAGTGCCACAAGAAAGCTTTAAATAAAAGCCACAGAAATTTTACAGTTAAAATTCGACAAGAATTTACATTAAATTTGGTTCAAACCTTACATCACAATGCAAAGAGTAATGACAATTTCGAAAAGAAAAGTTCTGTTTGGAACTCGCAATAACCCGCTATTTAGTGCAAACCGCGGGAATTACACAAAATGGCCAAGACTATGTTTCATAAGTCTGACTTAAGATCAAATCTACCTGTTTAAGATTTTGTTTCAATTGCGATACAAAAGATCAAATCTACCGATCAACATAAACACTTACACGAGTTTGGGGCAACTGGCAATCGAAGTCTTTGCTTCGGCAAACCTAATTGGTTTAAGTGATCTTGCCTGTGTTTAGGTTAATTTAATAATAATAAACACGGTGGAAAAAAGCTGGTTTTTAGGAAGGGACCGTGAACCCTGACGTTATGGGGGTGGGGACCAGAAATGCTGATGGCGTCACCTCCCATAAATCTCAAAGTTTAGGGTAGTTTTAAGTTAGAACTAAAATTTTGAATGGGGTTTCCAAAAATTCAATTTTCTAAAATAACACTAGTCTAATACGAACCACTACCTTTGCCCGGCATGGCAACATTCAGGACATCTCCTTTACCGACTGGCGTAGCTACCTCTGGCTTTGAGATCTGTTGAGCGTGTGCTGAGGAGTGAGGGGAGCTGGTGCTTTTTATACTAGCAGGTTGGATTCTCGCGACCAAAGCACGGACGCCGAGGAGAGCTACGGGGGTCTGATTAGTGGAGGGCCAGGAGAACAATGGAAAAGTTGGCAGAGCAAAGGGTTTTGGAGCCAAGCCGCTTGGAGTGACTGTGGCATGGGAAAACAGGTCTTTTTGAGTGCAACACAAAGAAACATTCGTATTTGGCCAATGCACTGTTTGAAATGAAAATTAATGAATTTAAAAGCTTGTAGTGTGGCTTTTGCAATGAGAGAATCACTGCTGCTAAATTAAACGAGCATTTTAAATGAAAAAAACGATGTTACACATCGCTACTAAGGGGGGGGGGGACTTGTAGTATTGTTCACATTTTGCTGTTTAATAGAAGCGTTTTTGCTCAGGTCTATTTGCATTGTATTTAATAGAAGGAATGCCAGTTTTGTTTACTTTGGGAATGGTAGCTACAGTCGGATGGCACGAGATTTATTTACAACAAGAAAAACGTGTCCGGTAAAATTCGTAGCAACTGCTGCCTTGCTCCGGTAGTGGTGAGAGGGAGACCTCGGGAGGAGAAGAGACTGACTCAGACCGGCCAGGCTGTCAGTACCGCAAGTGGGCATGGCAGCACGGATGGGCAGGGTAGCTTTGCTCTGTGAGTGGAGGGGAAATTGAATACTGTCTTTTGGTTGGAAGGGAATTGTAGGAGCTTAAAGAGCCAAGGGAATTGCCGACTTTTGGGCATTAGAGGCCTTGTTTGAAAATGCCACTGAGTTTGGAACTCGTAACAACGTGAATATGCCTATAAAATAAAACTACGATAACTATTGAAACTCGCAACTATTGAAGGATGGGGGGGGGGGTGACGAAGTTTGATGCTCAAAATTAATTATACTGTTTTTAATTAAAGGAAAAGGCTATCACTTTGCATTCGGATTGAGATCACTATGGTCGGAGCCCTGAAATAAAAATACAAGATACACACTAAATGTCCGGTAAAATAATTGTAGGTGTGTTTGCCATTTTTAACCAGGTAGAGTTCATGAGAAAAAGTTACGTTAATAATTGCTTTTATAAAAGCCTAGGCAAAAGATTAAAATAGATTAAAATAAACCAGCTTGTGTACGAAATGCTATAACGCATAAAAATTAAAGTATATTACTGCAGCCGCAAATAATAACATGAGAGTAGTCGAAGTTTTCATGGTTGCTAAAATAGTCACCTTAGTAAAAATAAAAACGTAGAGTACTGGTACATCTAAAACAACACTAAGCTAGTCGGCTTTACGCCTGGAAATAAATTCGAGAGTACATGTAAATATTTACAAGATCGTTTTCGGAAAATGGCGTCTTGAATTGCGTGCGTCGGCGCTCAGTTGAGCACTTTTTCAAACTGCCGTAGAAATTGAAGTAAGTGGAAATTTAAAGTTTTGTTTTCACAGGATGAAGGTGAAAGTTCAGTTCTATTAAATGGTGCAAACAGGAGTCGTTTAAGTCCAGTTTCCTTGGAGATACAAAATTTTGAAGTTGGAAGTGATGAAATAGGCTAGCGCCCGTAAGCGCTAAGAAAAATTTTATCTTCAGGATTTTTAGGCCTCATGCCTTTACACATGCCATCCCCCGTAATGGCCTCCTCCTACAAGGATGTTCCAATATCTCCACCACGAACGCACCATCTCAAGTCAGGCAAACGCCACTTCTGATCCTTCTTCCGCCCCATGAATTCAGCCGGACAACGACGTCCTTCAGACTCAATCGAGTCCCCATTCCGAGCCTCTGTACAACACAGTACCTCCCATTCCATCCAGTAGGGAGGGTCCTAGACCCCTCTGTGAACCTTACATCTCCCAGCCACCAGCCCAGCGTTCCGGCCGTGCTCCTATGTCACATTCCTTCCTCTACAGGCAGCCCCGTCAGCCACCATCAGCGGTTTTTCCCAACCTCCTCTCTCACTTTTCTTCAGCTGCTTATAGAGGGGCTTTTCGGAAATTTGGTTCCAGAATCATACCATCCGTCCCAGTCATCCCTTCCGGCTCAGCCTCCACGGCGTCTGCGTTCCCGCCGCCCATTTTACCATCGCCTATCGTTGCCTTCCCTCTCGGCACAGACCGCATCCTCCCCAACTTTTCTTCCTCCAGGTTGCTTGCTCTTACCATTGCCGTTCCCAACCTTCAACAGATCCTTCTGCGATCCGGAACGTCCATCCGCAGTCTTGCCTCAACAGTCGCCTCCCGGACCATCCTCTCCCAAGGTACTTAACGTTAACCTAATTTGTGATGAGGAACTCCACTACGATGTCCAATATACGATCCTTGGAACAGCATCTCCAAACTTTTTATCGCTTTCGCCACATTCCCTTCTGATCATTCGTTCCCATCCTATTACCATCCACGGGACCACACCTCTGGCACCAAAACCACCACCACCCTCACCATCAAGAACTGTCCTCCCGCCGGTATTTGCATCCTCTTGCCATTCCTCCTGTACGGAATACGTAACACCACCATCCTCTCCTGTTCATAAAACACTGAAGTTTGGGGATCATATACCGCCGCCCCCAAGTCGCTTCTTATCCCTCGACCATGCGAACTTACCATCTCCGCACTACACATCACCAGTGGATTCTTTGCCTCCGCTCCTCGTCCGCCCTCCGCTCCTCGTCCGCCCTCCGCTCCTCCGCCGACAACCGTGGAGAT
Organism: Lithobius niger; assembly: GCA_023313725.1. Lineage (NCBI taxonomy): Eukaryota > Metazoa > Arthropoda > Chilopoda > Lithobiomorpha > Lithobiidae > Lithobius > Lithobius niger. The sequence goes on from JAHWFP010191262.1 coordinate 64,965, forward strand.
AACTTCCGGTATACGAGCTACAAAATCCAGCATCCCCGCTAAAGTTGGAGCGACTCAAGACGGCCCGCGTCCGTCTTGCTCCGTCCGTGCGCCATGGTCTAATTACTACCCCCGACAGGACCAAGAAGAAGGCCTTTCCACCTACTACCACAGATGGCACGACTGCTCCCTCCAAGCGTCCCACGGAGCCAGCTCCGCTTCCTCGTTCCAACACGACGACACTGCAAACAGATCCTCCACCAGGGATCGTTCAGTTCCCATCAGCTTCGGTATTACGCGAAGCACTAACAAGAGGCATCCACCTATCCACCAGGGAAACCGAAGACCTTAATTTCAACATAGATTTTGTCCTCTCCTTTGCCGACAAGTTTGCCGTGGAATATGCGACTCTACGTTCCGCCTTAACTGACCTCCCGTCCCTTAGACTGGCAGCTGCGTCCTCTGACGCATTACATGCCGAAAACGCTGTCCTGCGAGCATCAAACGAAGCCCTTACCAATGAATTGGAAGTAGTCAATCGACGTTATTACTCTAGAGTAAGCTATGCTCTGCTAAGGTCTCATGATTTATTACTTTCCCCTATCCAATCATATCCGCCATGGCAAGCGTACTACTGTGCCCGTTCCTGGACGCGCCATCCTCATAATGTGCCCACATCAACAGCCGTCCCTTCACCGGTCGCCGGATCTCGGCGACACCACAACATTCCCCATCCGTCCGTGAACTACACACGGCTGCACCATCGCTTTTGCTGTCCCCTTTGCACGATCCTTCATCCACCACACGGCGTTCAACATCACCTCTAGCCGATCTACACATTGTTACCGCATTGTCCACCGTTCCTGCCACTGATCCTTCTGCCGTTCCTGATCAACAAGACACACACTCAATCGTTCCTACGCCAACGCCCGTCACAACAGTGCTTCCTATTCACGCAGTTGAGCCACCGGCTACTTCAACATCAACTTGCACAACATTCACCACGCCTGAATCTGCAAACACTGCTACCACGCTTGATATCGAGGACACGTCTCCTTCCGTTCTGACTCTACGTTTCCCAGTCTCGCTCTGGCGAAAAACTACTCTGTCACCACTCTTGTCTCACGTTACAAATTACTCCGTGTGGCCATTTGATAATGCTCCATCATTCGTGCCAGTGTTCCACGGAATAAACCCCTATACGCCAACTGCTGCTGGTGATCTACCTTAATCCCCATGCCGTGCCAATGCAAAAGGTGTAACCCTTGGTTTCCGAATGATCCCATAACATTTATCAAGTTTTATATCACATCCCATTCCCACGTTCCGTTGGGCCAGCGAGACGTTCCCTTCAACAGTCCTTTCCTTCATTAGAGGACGGTGAAGATTGCTCCTCGCTTCACATCCTTCATTCCTCTTTTCCGATTCCACACCGAACACCACGCGTTAAACCTGTAAATAGGGAGAGGAACGACAAAAAAAAAGACAAAAGCAAACAAACGATCATCACAGCCACACATGCCATTCTTCACACAGCTCCGACGTGTACTTCTGATGCTTCTAGCCTGCGACCGCGTTCGGGACCCATCACGACCAAAAACTGTTGTTCCGTTCACTTCTTAATCCTCAAACTGACGCTCCGTTCCTGGCATCGTGTCTGTCCTCTTGGAAAACATCCTCAAGTCATTGTTCTTCCCACAAGGTAAGCCGTTTCGGTGTACGAGTCTGATTACTTACCTTGATTTAAGACCCCTGCATGCGGTATACAACCACTTTAACAAATATTGAGCAACCCGCATTCCTCAATCTCATCTTTTATCTAGCCACTTGTCCTCGAGTGTCTCTATCCCTCCAACCTAGTCGGCACGATGAAATTGGTTGGGGGAACAGGTGTGTCTTCATCGAGAATTAACTTTCCTTTGGGCGCCGGCTCGTACAGCGAGAGACTTGAACCTAGCCCTCCACCTGGTGACAAAGTCTACTATAAAACAGATAATGTAAATTTTCGTCGGCTATAAAAGACTAAAATTGCAGGGCCCGAACCTGCTTAATTTTAGTTTCTACTTGCCGTGAAAAAATCCATTACCCAACTTATTAGCATTCTCCTTCTCCAATGCTGTTTCAACTAGAGATAAAACAAGTTCTTCCGGTCCGCTAGCTACTGCACAACTTCACTGCGCAGTCTCCATCGTTTATATAGTCGAGGCGGAGCGACAGAGCTCACCTTTTCTTCTCTAGCCGCCGCGCTGTTCTCTTCGTTGGGACGCTGTGCTTACCTCCGCTTCTAGCACTAGCCTCCACAACGTCCGCCTCCGCTTCGTGATGCCGCGAGCAAAGGGGACGCAAGGGGATAGCTTCCTCGCCATCCGGCCTCACCGGTCCCGGCTGCTTGTCTGGGCCCTCCGCCCTCCGCACGCTGCCATCCCGCAGGACAGCAGTCCCTCTTGGCCTCTGCTTACGGCGGTTCGCAACTTCATTTCGTTTGGGCGATGGGCGGATCAGTTCGGTTTACCGACATGCCTCGTCTTCGGTCCTCTTCCCCGCTGCGTGCTGCCACTACGCAGCCCTCTTTGGGTGGACCCTTTCACTGCCTGCTGTCGGCTTTCACCTTCCTCCCTCCAGCGTTGAAGGCTGTTGTTTTCTATGACAAAGGTTTGATGTCCCTGCGCAACGTCTCCATCTGCGCATTCTATTGCGCAGACCTTCTTTCGGTTTATGCTACCTCTATCTTATGCGCTTATCCTACCTTCCGTTGTTTTACAGCGGTTTTCTGGATGTACCATCCATTCCAACTCCTGGACCTTCCCTCCTCGGACGACCGTTTAGCCGCCTCCGCTCTGCGAATAGGTGCTTCCCTCTCCTGTTCAGAAGGATTGCTTTGACCCCTCCGTTGTTCTACAACAGTTTTCTGGCTACGCTATGTGCTCCTTCGGTTGAGGATTGAATCCTCCGCCCTCACAGGGTTTACTACCGTCGTCCCTCCTCCCTTCGGAGGGTTTTCCGTCCTTTGGAGGGTTTTCCGTCCGCCGTTCCTCCGGAACAACTGCCACACATTGTTGCGTCGCGTCCTCCCACCGCTGCTTCTGCCGACTTCCTATACTGTGTCTAGTTTACGCCTTACCTCTGCACAGGCGGTCGTTCATCTTGCCTTGCCTTCTGTTTCAAGGCTCTGACTCGTCCTCCGCCACCCCTTGGTTTCTTGGCTAAGGCTCTAGTCTTCCATCCGGGGTTCCTGGGTTCGATCCCCCGGGCAGCTGTATTTTTTCCTCAGGGGCTACCATTTTGCCTTCACTTCGATTGCGGTCCCCTCCACTCCGCGGGCGGACGCTGCCCTCCGCTACCTCTCTCCACAAGACTATCCTCAGTGACGGATATGCTTCCGGGCCTTGACTAGGCGTCGACATCGTTCCGCCTTATCGTCAACGGCATCTTTTCTCCAACCTCCGCCTCGGGGGCTACCATTGTACCTTCACTTCCATTACGGTTCCCTCCGCTCCGCGGGCGGACGCTTTCCTCCGCTGCCTCTATCTACAAGACTATCCTCAATAACGGATATGAGGACTAAACTTGGCGTCCCCCAAGTCTCCCTTCTGAGCCTCCGCATCCTGTGGTGCTTTCCTTACCGCCGTATGTCGTCCTGCCATGGATGACAATTGCCTTCATTCGTGTCTGCTCCCTACCACACCTCCGCACCGCCGGTCTGTATCTTCACAGCACTACATGACTTAACACTGTCCAACAACTGTTGTCTTCCTTGGTTTTCTTTGCGTGCTGTTGCTTTCTTATCCCTTCAACAACGCCGTCTGCTCGTCCTCTACCTAATGTGTGTTCTCTTTTCCTGCGTCCCTCCGCCTCTGCGGACGGGGAGCAAGGACACGCGGATAGGCGAATCCTCTCTCACCATCGTTTCTACGGAAGGATCCCTTCGCTTCCGCAGCGCCTTACCTCCGTTGGACCTACACATTGGGACCTCCGTTCCCCCCAGACGGGAAGGCTCCCATCTGCCCTATTTTGGGTTTGCTGCACCTTCGCTTCCATCGGCAGGTCTCCCGCCTGCCGCTCAGTTTTTTTAGGGCCGTTTCTTCCAGCTCTAGTGGATACGCCCCATCCCTTTGCCTCCGCTCCGCCTCTATTTCGCGGATCATTACACCTCCGCCTTCGACTGCCGAGTCCTTCGCCTCAGTATATCATGTTCCCGTTCACATTGCGCCTACCAAACCTTCTCATTCATCCTCTGTGAGCTCCTCCGTCCCTATGGGGCAAAACTGTTTCCTTGGTCCTTCCTTCGGCCTTCCGCCTCCATCCTCCGTCGATATGCTTTACCCTCACACCTTCTTCTGTGTAATGTGCTCAGCCGCTTTCCTGCCGATGCCTCCATCAGGCAGTCTTCCAGACTTTGATCCCACTACCGCTGCGGTAGCTCGGGGTTTGCCCTCTCCTCCTGATCCGCCTCCGCCCGCATCCCTTCCTTCTCCACAGGAGGGTTGCTCTCGTCGTGTACATCTCTCACACACTGTTGCTCAGCGGTCGGACCGTCTTCCCATGGAACAACCCTCCCTTTCGCAACAGCCTCCGGTCTTTCAAACGACCATGGGTCCCTCCTTATGGTTTTCCCTTCACGTAGCAATCAACCATCTAACCAGTATATGTCTGCGTCCAATAAGGAAAGCCTCCCGCCACCCTCCACCACCGCCTTCTGCATCATCCTACTCCTTTATACCCTGCTCGGGACGCCCGGGGGGGGGGGGGATGACTTGCTCCCTCTGGGCCTGCGGTACCACGATCTTTATCATATTAGACCTCCGACGCCCTCATCCAATCCCCGCCATTTGGCTGACAAAACGTCAGACAGGACCATTCCTCCCGACAAGCTATCCAGGGCAAACGTCCGCATTGCAACCAACACGCTGTACGGCGACATCTGCACGACTACCTACTATATTACTAGCGGCCCATCTTCCTTGCTCTCTGGCCATTTTACTACCTACTGTCGACCTACACCTCCCTCCGCTTCCAGCAGTGTTTCCTAGACCTCTACAATTGAGAGTATAATACCCCTCCGCACTACCGCCATCCGTGCATCCTCCTACACAGCCTCTTTCGGTTCTTTCCTCCTAGGTCAATCACCACTGTAACGGCATGAGGCCTAAAATCCTGTAGATTGGTTAGGAGAACCGGCACCAACTATCAAAAACTCGGGGACTCTATTTTTCTGCTTAGCGCTAGGCCTATTTCTTCAACTCCACCTTCAAAAGTTTGCATCTTCATGGAAAATGGACTTTAACACTCTGGTTTTCAGCATTTAATAGACCTGAACTTTATCTGTTATCCTGTGAAAACAGAACTTCAAATTTCCACTTACTTTGTTCACTACGACAGTTTGAAAAAGGGCTCAAACTGAGCGCCGACGCACGTAATTCAAGTCGCGATTTTCCCAAAAACAACTTGTTCCCAAATGTAAGGGTAATGTAAGGGTTCCACGTTATTTTCTAAAATCGTTAGCTTTATCCTAAACACTTAATGTAGGGATGCATTTTCAAACATTTGTTCTTCTCTGTGATGTTTTTCTTGCAAATCAAGTGTTGTATTAGTAAACAAGTTTATCGATGTATTGCTAAACCAAACCACGTCTAGGCGATTTTCAAATGTAACGTTTTTCCGTGTCATGCAAATGGTAATGTAACTTCAAGTGCAACACTACAGGTACAAACTTTTTCTTGCCCAAATATTGTTCAAGTCCGAATAGGTTTAATATAAACTTTCTGTTGTTTAATATAAACAAACCGTGTGAATTTATTTATTCAGAGTCAAAGTTTTAATTCAAAACTACCGAATGTAAAGTGCTCTCTTTTTCTAAAACTACTAAGACTGTTGTTAACTTGTTTTATTAAACAAACAAAACCGAAACTTGTGGATTTCTGCTTACTTAGCTAAATTAACATAAGTTATTTTAGTGTAAGTTAAATCGTTTTGCTATTGCTTCTGGTGGCAGCGCCAGTTGGTTAACTTTAATTTACTCGACGCCTGTCGCCTAGGCAAGGGATTATTGAACCTTCAACCCGGTCGTAATCAGCTACGCTTGATTTAAAAGTATGGTTGTCATGCAAAAACTTGAAGTTTGAAAATAAAGTAAATTGAGTTGAGTCCGCAACCGCACACCAATAACGTCAGCTGCAAGCACCTCAGAGAAGTGGTCGCTGTTACAAGGTAAATTTTCGGTGGCAACTAGAAACATTAAAATGCCGGGTGCAACCGGCTGATTTTTGTTTCCATCTTTAAAGTGGGAAAATACGCTTTACCAAAATTTTTGTCTACTCCATTTGGTAATTCTGTTTGGAGTAACAGCAAATTTTTGGTGGCATTAATTGTGGTTGGTGTTGGCCCACAGTCTTCCACCTTCAGGCTTCTTAGTAGTGTTACTGAAAAAGGTTGAAGTTTGTGGGCCAACACCAACCACAATTAATGCCATCGAAAATTTGCTGCTACTCCAAACGGAATTACCAAGTGGAGTAGACAAAACTTTTGGTAGAGCGTACTTTCCCACTTTAAATTTAGTTCAGCCTAAGTAAACATGACAAGACAACATGAACTTGTCCGTTTTTGGATTATTTTGTTTCTAATTGTGGTTGGTGTTGGCCCACAATCTTCCACTTTCTTCAGGCTTCTGAGTAGCAGAAGCTCTTAGTGTTACTGAAGAAGGTGGAAGATTGTGGGCCAACACCAACCACAATTAATGCCACCGAAAATTTGCTGCTACTCCTAATGGAATTACCAAATGGAGTAGACAAAACTTTTGGTAAAGCTTATTTTCCCACTTTAAATTTAGTTCAGCCAAAGTAAACAAGACAAGACAACATGAACTTGTCCGTTTTTAGATTATTTTGTTTCTATCGCCTAACCAAAATGTACGTTACCTATACCCACCCTACCTCCCTTCTTAAGTCGCCACCTGACGTATTAAGAGGAACGAAAGCTGAAGCATAAATGGTCGGGCCTCGGCGCATATATAGCAGGGGTGAGCTGGTGCATGCGCATTGGGGTTGAGGAGCTGGGCGTCAATTCACTTTCATTTCTCTAAGGAAAGAGTGTTCAAGAACAAGAATGCTATTATTATAAGTAATGTATATTTTTGATTGGGCAATAAAACAAAAATCAGCCGGTTTCGCTCTGCATTATAATGGTGTTTTTTTTCTTGCAGAACAAAGACTCCAAGGAATCGGGGGTTGCTTCCAAAGGAAGCGCTATCAGACGAGGAATTGTGGAAAGGATGCCTTTTTCTGATCGTGTAAAAACTTTAGAAACTCTGCTGTCAGGTGACGGCCAAGCCGACCGATTCCAAGATAAAAGTTTAGTGTGTCGTTTAGGAGTATCTGCGTGGGAAGAGCGAGTGCTTGCTGATAGTACAAAAACGACACCTTCCCAGAGGATTGTTGGAAAACTTGAAAGGGGCGATTGGAATGTAAAAATGTTAGAAGACCGCTTAAAAGAACGTCTAGCAGGCTCCAAAAAAGAACCTGAAACAGTACCAAAGTGGAATAGAGAATGCTTTGAAGATAAGGTTGGTATTAGCAAGAATTTGCTAGTTATTGCATTGGTAGTTCTTAGTATTATTCAGTATGTCTCAGAAGTCCCGTACCAGGTCAAATACTTCCTTAAGACTTGCATATGGGTTGCTGATAATAGTATGCTCGTATAGGAAGTTGCCTATGGTGAATCCTAAGATGAAATACAAAATGACCTTGGAGCTCGTATTCAAAGTCATCCAATTTGTATTTCCTAACCTATGCAAGATATGGGTATAAAGTAAATTAGAAAGTTGTGGGGGGTCGTGGTACTTGTACAACACAGGAAGCAGAACAAAAATCGCATACAAAATAAGCCCTGTAGTCTTCCAAATATTGCTTACAATAAATTTCGTTTTGGATAGGACAAGCTGTATTGGCATCCAGCATTTTCCCTATACAGTATATCACAGAAGTCCCGTACCAGTCAAATAAATCCCATTTAATTTTCTATTTCCCAATGATTTTTATTTCACAAGTGATCTTTCTACAGTTTAAAACTTTTACTTTTGGTTGTGCATTTTTTCAGTGAGCAATACTAATAACCGAAGTTGCTTAGCCAAAAAAAAAAAAAAAAAAATCGGTTTTTGATTGTGGACGAAAATATACATTACCTGTCTTATTTAGAATGTCGTACCTTTGGGTTGCTCAAACCTCCGTGAAACTTGTTGGCTTCCCTGCCATGCTCGTAGCTCCACCTTCTGCACTTGTATGGGCGCAGGCCTTCTATAAAAGCGTCCACTTCGCACCATGCTTCATCTTTCTTCCTAGGGCACCACTGTGTGTGGTTGCTCTCTCAGCTCTCCCAACACAGAACCATTTCAGCAAACTTGGACCATCTTCAAAAACCTTCGCATGAGCCCTTGGCCCAGTCTCTTCTGACCCGAATATTTTTTCGGATCGTTGAACTCACCATTGCTTTTAGACTTGTCTCTTGATTGGGCTTGCGAAGCTGAGGCTATTTCTCCGCCGGGGCGATCGTCGTAGCGCCCTTCTAGAAGAGGCCCGCCCGGTTGCAGTGCCCAAACACTCAGGCGTCCGAGCGCCCTGCTAGAAGAAGCCCAGTCGCAGTGCCCATCATCGCCCCAGCGCCCTGCCAGAAAAGGTCGGCCCACCAGCCACCATGTCGAAAGTCCCACGGCCAACAAGTATTTCACAGACAGCAATGCCTAATCATGTACAACGACTGTTCTTCTTCAATCCAGTCATTCAAGCGACAGCCCCTGTTTCCTTCGGGTGGCAGTTTTCCTCCAGACGACTACTACTGCCGCCTTCTGGGTGCGCCGTCTGCCTGTCCCCACCACCATTTCTTTCTTCAGACCGGCACCTCCCATGGGCCACGGCTTTACGGTTTACTGGCAGTCCCTGCCCATTCCACCGCATCTGCAATAACCACGGCCGCATGCGACCCACGAAGTGCGCCCATTGGATGCCGTTTCCCATCAACTCTGGTCCTCACATCCATTTCAGAACATCCAATCCTTCATGAAGCCTGCCCACGGGCCCCTGCGCCGTCTCCTTCTTTGCCATAACTATCTAAGTCTCGAACTTGGATTCGATCTTCTGGGACCATCTGGGCCCAGTCCACCTTCCCGAGCCGTCCCCTTCTCCCTGCAACTGACCAAATCGGACGTGCTATTTTTCGCTCCTACACTGCGATCTTTCGCTGTTCTCGCTAGGACTATACGTGCCGAAGGTGCGCCTGCACAAGTTTGGGTCCACTGCATCACTCGACAACCTTCATGGGCCTGCTTTGTCACCCTTCTGACTTAGCGTTTTCTGCTACCGCCGCCCTTTGTTGACTGGCCGCCGTTCGTCGGGCCCTTCGCCTGGCCTCCTTTGGACTCTGCAGACAGAGCACTGGATGGTGCCGCAGCGCCCCTATCTCCTGCAGGCAGGCTGGGGCCCTTGTTCGTTTCCAAGCTCCAACGCTGACTACCGTGTCCAACCATACCAGTCCCCCACAGCCTCTGGTCTCCTGCTATTCAGTCACCGACTCATTCTTCAATTCGACAAGCCATCTCTTACAGACCTTCTTCACCAGGTTCTCGAAATATTGTACAAGATAACATCCCTCACCGCACCGACTATTGAGAATGCCTCTACACTGCGACCATCCACAGTTGATCTCAAAACATTTTCTCTAGGACCCCTTCTTCAAAAGTTTTCTGGTCCTTTGTTCTACGAGGCTTACAGATTCAACGAATGACCTCGCCCACCTGGACGTCGACATCGCTTCTCTGTCACCACAGCATGTTCCTTTCTGACAATTGTTTTCTTCAGACCTCCAACATTGGCATTGCAGTAGATCACTTAAGCCAACAAGTGTTTAACTTGAAGACTGACCTTCTACATTTTACAAAGAAAACCACTCTACCTGGCGCATCCAAACGCTACGCTACCTACAGGACCTGACGGTCCCCACATGGCCTCTCGACATCGGCGTCTTGGTCCAGTCACTGTTCCCTTCTGACTCTTCAACACCACAGCTGCACCTTAGACCGGTTGCTTAGTCCCTTCCGAGTCCCTAGCGCGGCAGTCCACAGCTGGAGCATCTCCCCAGAAGAATGGATCCCGGATTTCCAGCTATCGCCGTACTCAGCTTTGGGTTTCACCGACCTCAACTCCTACAGTGTGTAGCAGCTTGACATCGCTCCTGTTTCATTGCTGTCCTTCCTGGGACCTACCACTGTTTGGATTGCTCAACAAGATAGACGTGGGAAGGGCCCGGCCTGGCCGTCTGGGTCGTCTTGGATCCGGGCCCTTCCATTAATGTGCAAGATATTCATCTCTACATAATCCCTGTCAGGCTGGTGGGCCGGGCCCGCACTACTGTTGTCCACTTGTCTACTCAACAAACAGCAGTCCCACTCAGCAAACTTCAATAGGATTATTTCATTCACCACAAGGCCATGAATTTCTTAACGCCTACGGGCCCAGCCCTTCGTTATTTAAACTGTTGGCCTATGGTTTCCCTGCGCCACTCCGATTTTCCAAAATAAAGCTCCAGCGCCACTACAGCATCAAGAGGCAACCCTTCGGAGCCATGCGCTTGCCCCACGATCCTCCAGAACACAAGACGCCGCCACGTACATCGTCAGCGCTTCCGCACATCCTTAAGGTAATGTGAGGTACTATATAGCTGTATTAATCTAACCTTAGCCCTGAAAACGTATAGCATCTATTAGTTTCCTGCATGTAATGAAGAATGGAAGACAACGAAAGAACCCTCAGGGGACGAGATGAGTCTGCCTAGAAGCAAGGTTGCACCAGTGACCGTTCAGCGCCTACCTCAAAGCGCCTTAGTGGAATTTACCTCTTTCCTTATGTCTTGGGCGCAACAGTTGGCTACTGACAACACGAGCCCCAACACCACACCGCTACGTTGTAGACGACCGTTGGCGTCCATCTGGCTTCATGACCAATGCCTACCGTGCTCGTCGCCTGGATAACCAAGCTCATCAGCCCAACTGCTGTCAGCATGGGCCACACGGCCCTTTCACACGAGCCCACAACGCTCATACGTTTGGTTCTCGGGACAAGCTTGACTTCAGGAGCGCCTTGTCAATGTAGCAGTGCTCACAGATCCTTGAGGTGCCTACTGTTCTGCACCGACATCTGGTGTGGTCTCGGGAAATTTAGAAGTACTTCGGGTGGCCGTTTTTACTTTTGCGGAGAAAAAACTAGCATAGCAGCCACTACTGCGCGGTTAGGAATAGAGCGTCTATGTCCTATCTAAAGTTTAGTACTATCTAATGGTTGGTTCACTGCCACCAGGTGGGCGGTTTAATTGCTAACCTTAGGCTTTAAATAAAAATGGTTTGTTTTTAGATAAAACATTAGCAAATTAAATCTCTCTAGAAGCAAACTGAGTTTAAAACTCTTGGTTTTAATAAACAGGGGAAAGAAAACACTTTACATGGCAACTAGTCTTTTTACAAGAAAACTGAACGGCTTTAAATAAGACCACAAAAGTAATTTTACAAAAAATTATCGGCAACGAATTTACATTTTGAAATTCACACTACAATTTCGAATAGAAATAGTTTTGTGGAGTTACCTTAACTCCTCTCAAGTTAGAAAAAGATACCTTACAATTTTCAGTCTTAGTCTAGTTTAAGATTAAGTTTCAAGGCATCTTGCACAAGATCAAATCTACTTATTCACTTTGAATCAAGCTAGCAAAATCAGGGCCATATCATCGAAGTCTGTAATTATGCTACATGATCTTGGTGATCAAAAATAACTGTTTGGTTACGCTATGTAGTGCAAACAGAAAGAAAGCCGGTTTTTAGAAAGGGGACCTTAAACCCTTAAGTTATGGGAGGGGAGACCAGAAACTGCCGATGGTTTTAACTACCCATAATCGCGAATCCAAAGTCAGAAGTTAAGTTTAAATATTTAAGTTAAAATTTAGAAATAAATTTCCGAAAATTAAATTAAAGCTAAAACTAGTTATCTAAACTACTACCTTGCCCGGCATGGCAACACTCGGACTGGGGACATCTTTGCTTCGACTGCCGTAGTAACGTCTGACTTGGATAGATGAGCTATGCTGTGGATGCAGCCATGCAGTTTGGTTTTATAGCAGCTCCCTAAGAGGAGAACAATGAGAGAGGAAGGGACAGAGCCAGCTATCACTCAGGCAGAGGGAACAAAAGACACTTGGAGTGGCTCTCTTGGATTGGAGGAGGGGAATTGAACTGACTACTGATTGGAGGGGAATTGGGGCTACCACTAGAGCAAAGGAAATTGTAGACTTTCGGGGCATGGGAGGCCTTAGTTTGGGAAGGTGCAATCGAGTTTTGAACTCAGAACGTGAATAGGCCTATTAGGGTTGGGAAAAACCGGTTATTTGCCTAAACGTTTACTAAACGAACCTAATTTACCGTTTACCGTTTAAACGGTTCTCTCCCCCCAACAAAATAAAAAAACTAAAACTAAATAACCAACATTTACATTTCCAAAGGTAAACTTAAATTGTACCGCAAATTATAAAAAAAAAGAAAAAAAAAGGATTATGAACGATCGTTGTTGATATTCGGTAAATCCGAAAACGTTATCGGGGGGAAAAATATGCAAACACCTTTCAAACTTCACCTATAAGTTCATCGAATCATAACAGACTAGTAGTAAACACCGGGTACCAGTTTTTTCTGTCTATTTGATCGGTCGATGCGGAAAGGAAATCTTGCAGTAGGCCTAATGATAACATTTTTTATTTACCTTGATTATTATTTTTGTTGTAGGAGTCGTCAAAATTGGCGTTAAATTACTTTCGTGTGATGAAAATAGCACGTGGTTTAAGCGATCGTGACACATTAATCACGGAACATGCAGCCGCCGTCTTGTCGCGTTTAGCGCTGAGAATTCCGGGGAAATCACCTTTCCGGCTGCCATCGATGTTGACATTAATTTCAACGAATAAACTGCTCCATTTCAACGGCCGCTGGTGCCTCCTTTAGTATCGCGAGCTCCGATTGGTTGATTCATGCTAGGTGCCTGTTGAACGCGTCGGGGCCAGTCATGAAATGACGTCACGCAAAGCGAGTAACTATGGCAAGCCATTCCGTCTTTTATTGCAGAATTTGAGATATCACTAATTCAATTATAGATATCTGTAATTCATTTAAAGATATCTGTAATTTATTTAAAGATATCTGTAATTCATTTACAGATATCTGCAATTCAATTACAGATATCTTTAAATACCGCGAATTACAGATATCTTTAAATGAATTACAGATATCTTTAAATGAATTGCAGATATCTTTAAATGAATT
>JAHWFP010191263.1:0-47064 GCA_023313725.1 Lithobius niger
GCCACCGACTGAAAGATGTCTATCAAAGATGCAGTCTTTCTTCTTTGTAATTGGTGCAGGCTACCTTACCGCCATTATTAACTCAAAGAACTCGATTACAATGGCCGTTGGAACGCCATAACTACACCGGAATTCCATTGTTAAAGCCTTCAACAAACGCACGCTTCAAACAACGCCTACATAAATAATACTGTATAAGTCTGCATTTTTTATCATCTTATACAAAATGCCTCAGTCTAAATAATGATGATAGAATTTTTACTCTTTCCTGGTAAACAACAATTGACTTGTACGACCACAATTACTCCAAAGTATTTCTCTTCGCCCAAGCATGTGGGTGAAGCCAGACTTATAACAAGAAGGGTTTAGGAAGAACAGACTGCATGACTTGTTTGAAAATTTTGGGCTGCAGCTGTAAAATATAATCATCTAAGAACACACATCAAGATAAAACACAGGTTTATATTTGAAGTAAAAATTCTGCCCTCTGTATTAAACCATGATTTGTGTAGCCTAGTTCATAACAAAAATTCTTAATGCATGAATTTAGGAAAAAAGATTTTCTAAAAAGAAATGTGATGTGTAATGAAACTAATTTGTTGAAGGAAATCATTAATTTCAATCACGAAGCATTTTTTGTGTGAACTAGACGGCAACAATCATGGCGTAATCTATAGAGGATGGAATATTTGAACCCAGGAAGGCTTCACAGTTCGTTTAAATTTATAAAAATCGAAATATAAGCTGGTGTTTTATATTTGTATTTGCTCCTGGCTTATTACAGCCTGCATGCTTGCTGGTGAAATATTAGGTGACGTTTTTTAAATCAACTAATTACAGTAAATGCATCACCACATCTGTCAACTTCACATTTCTTCCTTTACATTCTAATCAATCAACCTGCCCAGAACAGAACATCCCTGAACACTTACCATTACTTGAAATAAGAGCACAACCCATTTTTCCACAGATCAATGTTGACATTTAGCTTTTCAATATTGGTTCTAAAATGATGGATGAAGACAAAGCTGTCATTCACGGTTCCATTTAATCCCATTAAAGCAATCGGCTGCAGGCAGACAACTACGTTGCATCTGAACTTAAAACAACAGCATCGACATTCTAAAAAATCCTCCGGTCCGGTAGATTCAGACTGACATTTAATGTGCTCCCGACATTAATTTAACATTAATGGTAAATCGTTAAACGACCAATTGCTGCAAAAAAATCATTGCTCTATCTATGTCAACAGCGCTGTTATTGGGATCATGCAGGCAGCACATTAGCCTCTAGCTTACAGGTTGGTGAACAAAGTACGACAACTCAACAGAAGGTTTATGATTTCAAAACTGTATGTAAGCATTAACATAAATAATTTTAACATGAATTTTTGGTAACCAGGTATTAACGAATATCATATGTGCAAGTGTATTCTTTCATCACTTCAGAAGTATGATGTTATATAATTTCTCTTGGTGGATTTGTATCAAAGTTAATAAATACATATTTCGGTTTCCTTGCAAACTGCTTATGCCTAATGCTAATGCGAGTGAATGTAAAGCTATAGGGTTTAACTAGAAGGCCAGTACAAACTTTAAGGGTGCAGTCTATGACCAAAAATAAGATAAATGTTTCATAAACATGGGTCTAGATACGAACCGTTTTTAGTTACAGCCCCCCCCCCCCCAAAGTTCTGGTAGAAAGTTGAAAATTAGCTAATATGATTCCACCCGAGTTTTCCAAACCAATACAATTCGGTACATGATTTTTGAAATTTCAGTACTACATAATTCATGTTAGTTTTAAGTCTCACAGCTATGCAGATGTAGTATGAGAGAAACGGGTGACAAGGCCAAAACCTCTTCGAGATTTAATTAATGAAACAAACATTACGTTGTCATGCAGAGCACCAATAAGGTATCGTTTTCATTCAGAAGCGAGAAATTTGTAGGTTTGTGTGTGATCCTCTTGAAGCAGGTAAGCTAAAACGGGATGAATATTTCTGAAGAATGCAAATGTGTTCCATTTTTGTTAAGTATTTTCTCGGCCTTCTGGTTCCACAGGCGAAAGGGAAAACCGACCAATCTTTGTTGAACAGTAGCTGCCACACAAATAACCTCAGAATGTCCGAAGTTTCCTGCAACCGCTCAATGTCCATAATTGTTGCTCCAATTGAATTGCTGAATTGCTGTTGAATTGCTCCAATATTGAGACACGGGCTTGGCTTTGCACTTTCAGCCTGGTTCCTCGAAAGCATCGGCTGTTTTTTACAGCACACACAAAACAACGCAACTGTACGTGAAAGTGAACCTATGTTGAGACAGTTAGTACCCTAGGCTACATCAGTGTTTCCAAGTAATGCCGATTGTTGTTGTTAGACAGCCGCGAAGTATGCCTACTGTGTTCATTGTCATTTTTGGGCCGCGACATCTGCTTTGCAGAATAGTTAGACAGAAAAGCTTAGTGAAGAGGTTTGTTACTTGGTAAGGAAGCTTTCCGGACTAAGGATTTTTTTTTTTTGCTTTGATGTCTATTAGGAAACATCATGAAGGTTTCGCCAGCCAGACC
This sequence comes from Lithobius niger, assembly GCA_023313725.1. Taxonomy (NCBI): domain Eukaryota; kingdom Metazoa; phylum Arthropoda; class Chilopoda; order Lithobiomorpha; family Lithobiidae; genus Lithobius; species Lithobius niger. Next base: position 2,569 of record JAHWFP010191263.1, read on the forward strand.
CATTTAGTTACCAGTAGTAATTGGTGATCTAAAATTTGTTTCACTAAATACCAAAGAAGTTACTCCCCAACCATCTTCCACCCACACACTGTATGGCCCCATCCGTAAAATTGTGATGCCGTACATTATCATTAAATTATGAAGTACTGTGTAATTTCAAGAACGATATACTAAATTGCATTGGTTTCAAAAATCAGATGGAAATTTTGGAAAATTTTCAACGTTTTACCCCAACTTTGTCGTTAAAAACCAACCTTGGGGTAATTAACGACAACTAAAAATTGGTTCGTTTCCGGACCCATGTTTGTAGGACTTTTTTATCTTATTATCGATCATAGACTACACCCTCAGAGTTCGTACAGTACACACGTTTATGTTACACCTTATATAAAGTTACAATAGTAAAACAATAAAGAATTTTACCACAGCCAGGGTGTCGAAAGTCGAATTCCTAACTCGGATGGACTATTTTGATTTATAATCATACAAAACACTACTCAGTGAGTGCATTTAATGCGGAGAGAAAGGCAAGCACACGGTCCTAGAACACTTAAATTTTTGCAACATTTAACACAAATATTACGGCGTTGCTCTCATAACTTTTAGCTTTTGGGTGCAATATTGCTGTTTAATGCTGAAAGAAGACCAAGACAAAGAAAATGTCGTACTTAACTTGTTTGGTTTGCTCTATAAGTTATTCCCTGCCCTCCTCACTCCCCACCCAGAGTAGAAATTTCCAGTTGTCTAAACGTAACAGCACACTTATTTTTGCAGTTTGAATATAATAGATTGTAAAACACATATGTGCATTTGTTGATCGATTAATTCATAAAGCCAAAAATAACGAATGTACACCAAAGGGATGTACAACCTGGTACCATTGGCTATGTAGGACAGGCTCCCTATCACCTCTGAGAGGAATATTCTCCATCATATCTTTAGCTGATGCTTACTCAGGGGTTGCTGTAACGGGCACAATCATTGCTAAACAATCTTACACGTTTGATTGTTTAACATGACGTTTAGCATAAACTTCCATGTTAACGTCAGACCTTGAAACCGTATAGTTTCTCCCAGAATTGACACCAAAAACGAAAATCGGTATTTGCAGTAGTGTCATAACTATTTCTGTGTATTAAAAAATTTAATGACAACAATCGAACCATTTGACGTCCACAGCATAGCCAGTAGTCGTCGTTGTTGTTGTTGCTATTGTTATTGATGTTGTTGTTGTTGTTAGGATTCTTTGCGCTCACTAGTACAGAAATCGAACCAGCCGTGGATCCCCAAAAAATACCGCCAAAGTTCCACCCCGCCCGGGGGGGGGGGGGGCCCCCTGACTCCCCTCAATGGAGTATCGATGACCAACAAATCTTTGTAGTTCGTACTAAAATCATGTACTGTGGTACACAAGTCATTCTTAGCAATAGAAATCAAATTACAGTCATGGCTAAATTAATAAGGATTCGCCAAAAAATGTACATTTTTTCTCAAATGCAAACATATATTGACCATTTTGGTCACTTAACTAATAATAAAACTTCATTTTAATGTTAGGTATGTGTTTAACTCCATTTTACAACACTAGCTCTTGCTAAAGAGTGGCAAGGGTGGCAAAATGCCTTGCGCCCCCAGCCTTAAGGCCCCCCCCCCCGAAAAAAAAATATTATTTAGATTTACAAAAGGCTGTTTCGTAGCAGTACACTAGTTATTTAATTTGAGGTAAACTGTATATAAAAAAATGAATTTCGAGCCTCCCCATCCGTCGATTCCTCTGTCATTAAAAAAATGAAGTGGTCCATAAAAAACTTTTTTCCAAGTTTTTTTTTTAAATAAGTGAAAATAGGGACCATTCGACTGGAGTGCGAAAAAATGGTTCCTAGGTTCTCTATAACAAATTTTTTTAATTAGAAAAAAGTACAAACTTTTGCAACTCGTGCGTTTTTTTTTATGGAGGGGGGGGTCTCCAAGAGATAATTTGCCACCGGAACCACTAACATAGCTACGCCACTGTGTGGGATGCTTTTTGACACCTTTCCTAAGTTTGACACCAGAGGTCGCATAACTAATTGCAAATGGCTGAGGAAAGCCTAAGCGTTTTTTTCCTACTAATATCTGTTATTTTTTTGTTGTCCCAGCAAGAATAACAATAAGACCTTGTTTTTTCGTACGTTTTACGTTATAAAACTGTAACATCGGCCCATTGGTTATATCTCCAGGTGTAGTACAGCTAGTAAGGGACGTAATTTGGGTTAAACCTTTGAAAGAGAAGCTTTCCGTGTTTTTACAGCTATATTTCATTTGACGTAATTTTTAACTAGAAAATATGCAAACTCAACCCAACTGATAAGACTCGTGGACGTAGCATGTAAAGAGTTAATCATGGCCATCAAGCTAAAAGCCATGAAATTTCATACACAAGTCATTCTTAGTGTACAAATCAAACCATCCATTGAACCCCTTGAGATCCCCCTTAAGACTCCCCCGTTTCTCCATGCACTCACTTCTGTGAGGTTGATGACCAACAAATTCTTGCTGTTGGTGGTAAAACATGAATTGTGGTACACAAGTCATACCTAGGAGTTTAAATCGAACTAAACATGGAACCACCTATGAATAACCCCCCAAGACCCCTCCAGCAGCATCCCCTGTGTCCACTCCCTGGGGCTTATCCAACAAATTCTTGCAGACGGAGCTAAAATCCTAAAATTTGATACACAAGTCATTTTTAGCAGTACAATTTGAACTAGAATTTGTTGGTCATCAGCCTCATGGAAGGGACACAAAGGCCTTGGGGTATCTCGTAGGGTTCCACAGCTACAGTCATGGCCAAATTATTATGGATTCACCCAAAAAAGTACATTTTTTTCGTATAGAAGCATATATTGACCATTTTGGTTACTTAACTGATAATAAAACTTCATTTTAGTGTTAGGTATGTGTTTAACTCCATTTTACAATACTAGAAAGCACTGTGGGATGTTTTTGGCAGCTTTCCTAAGTTTGACACCAGAGGTCGAACGAATAAATGGAAATGGCTGACTGCTTGTAGGAAGGCTCTCACCTACACTGGTTAAGAATTTTAGGATCCTTCCCTAATTATGAAGTTGTACAAACATGTACTTTAATAGTTTTAATGGTTTTAGGCTTCTAGAAATACAGTTGAAGTTAATGATTAATGTTTTTGTTCCTGTTCAGGTTTAGTTCGACCAAATTCATCAAAATGGGGAACAGGAAAGGCCCAAGCTCAAGTAAACATGGTCAAATAAAGTTATTATTGAAAAAAAAAACATGACACAGAAAGATATTGCAAAAAATTACAATTTCACCACAGGTGGTTAATTTGGTAAAAAAAAGTAAGCTTGAGATGGATGGGCTTGCATCATCCATGTGACAGAGAAGATGTGGTAGAACACGCCTATCATCTACCCGCAATGATCGCAAACTGAAGTATCTTTGTCAAAGGAATCACAAACTTTGATAAAAAAGATAAAACAACTTTGGGAGCACTCGGGGGTTACTGCTAGCCCAGGAACCGTAAGGAGGCGTCTGTGTGCAGGTCTGGAAGCTCAACGGCCACGAAAGAAGCCGAAAATCATGCTGCTAATGATGAAACAAATACTGGACTTGGCAAAACGGTACAAGACTCGAGCTTCTCAACAATGATGTATGGTAAAACGCATCAATACTAATTTTGTACAGTGTTTTACCTTACTCCACTGCTGAAAAGCCCAAGCCTTGCCCCATTTTGGCCAGTCCAGTCTTTGTTTCATCATCAGCGGCGTGATTTTCGGCTTCTGTCATGGCCGTTGAGCTTTCACACCAACTGCATACCAGGGAGTCGAACCGTAACCGAACCGTAACCGAAAACTGGTAAAAAAAAAAAAAAAAAAGGTTTGAAATTGCCGTCCCGAAACCGTAACCTAACCGAAAAACTAACTGGTGGCATTAACCGTAACCATAACCAAACCGAAATGAAATATCGGTGTTTTTTTTCAGTTCTTGCGCATATGCTTGACGTTTCTTCTAGATCGTGTTCGTTGTTTTTAGCAAAACTCTATCCTGTAATCGTGAATATAGATTTGCCAACAGTAACTAATAAAGTTTTAACAACGAATGTGCAATTAAGTAATTTATTGTTTTTTGTTTTATTTAAGTAAAGGTTGGCTAAATTAAGCTTAATTCAGAAAAGATTTGACTGCTTTTTAGCATGCCGTTTAGATTGAAGCTATGCTATGCTAACTAAGCAGTAAGCATAACAATGAGTAATTATATCCCACATGCGTTACCCCACAATACCATTCCGTACGATAACAACGATACACCAAAATTGAAGTCACGTTCTTCTAACCCCCCCCCCCCCACTCACCCTCTCTCCGCATTACTTGTATATGAAGGAAAGACGTGGGGGGGGGGAGAAAGAAGCGTGGAGCAAAGGCCCAGACAATGTATTCCACCAGACCAAGCCTGCATGAAAAAGAAAGGGAGGTGGGAAACGTTGGGGGACTACTAAGTAATTTCACTTAATCAATTTCTGATACTGTAGTGCCTTGCCTGGCTTCGGTAGCAAGTGCTCTGAAATAATTCTTTTTTATTTGTTTGTTAATAAAACTACTTTCGTAAGGCGGTCTATAACGTAAACCTCCTTTAAAGCGAGTAAGCTACTTATTTTAAGACCCTGAACAAGTGATAGTCCAATTTTTTTTAAATGTGCTATTTGTAAGTTTTGCAAATCTGAAAACTAAGCAGCTAAAAAGCTTTGCAAATTTGCAACTAAAAAGCAACTAGAACAAGCAACTAAAACGTTACGCAAATTTGCAAACTATAAGGCCAAAGTTATTTGTTCGTTATTAGTTGTTTGAGCAAATAATTATGGCTAGTTAAGTATTAAAACTGGTTAAAACCGTAACTGAGTAAAACCGGTTAAACCATAACCGGTTATAACCAGTTAAAACCATAACCAGTTATAACAAGTTAAAACCATAACCGGTTATAACCAGTTAAAACCATAACCGGTTATAACCAGTTAAAACCATTACCAGTTATAACCAGTTAAAACCATAACCGTTATAACCAGTTAAAACCATAACCGGTTATAACCAGTTAAAACCATAACTGGTTATAACCAGTTAAAACCATAACCGGATATAACCAGTTAAAACCATAACCAGTTATAACCAGTTAAAACCATAACCGGTTATAACCAGTTAAAACCATAACCGGTTATAACCAGTTAAAACCGAAAAGTAAAAACTGTTCGAACTGAACCGTAACCGAACCGAAATTTAAAATAAAGCCAAACCGTAACCGGAAACCAAACCGAAAAAAATAACGGTTCGACTCCCTGCTGCATACAGACGCCTCCTGACCGTTCCATGGCTTTCAATAAACCCTGATTGCTCCCTAAGTTGTTTTCACTTTTTGAGAATAGTTTGTGATTTCTATGACATCACGTCACTATCACGTCACTATCATCACGGGTAGGTCATAGGCGTAGTGTACCACAACTTCTCTTTCGCTTGGGTGATGCAAGTCTATCCCTCTCGAGCTTTTTCTTTACAAAATTAACCACCTGTGGTGAAATTTGCAATAGTTTTGTAATATTTTTCTGTGCCAAGTTAATAATTTTTAATAATAACTTGATTTGACCAAGTTAACGTGGACTTGGAGCTTTGCATTTACCCATTTGGATGAATTTGGTCGAATTGAACCTGGACAGGATCAAAAAAATCAATCAGAAACTTCAACTATATTTCTAGACACCTAAAACTATTAAAACTACTAATATACATGTTTGTACGACTTCATAATTAAGGAAACAACCTAAAATTCTTACCAGGTTTTCCTGCTACTCTAGTGTCCCGCAAGACGGCCGGCACTTTAACACGGCCGGAACTGTCGTTTAACATGTTTTCGATGTTTTTTTTCAACTTATAACACATCTTCCCCCCCCCCCCCCGTGTTGTTAATGTAAAGTGGGAAGAGGATGAAGATCTGTGTCAGTTAGTAAAAAAATTGGTGATTTTTCGTGGTTCGGTTAAACTGCATAATTTCCGAAATTTCAAAAAAACTCACGCGTAACTTCGTAACACACCGGACCAGGGTAGATTAAGTAGGTAGTGACGCTTTCTGAAAAGAGGGGTTAAAAAAAGACCTGCTTCCACCAACGGCAGCAGAAGGCAGCACTTGTCTGGTCCGGGTAGGAGACGAAACTTGAAATAAAAAATGGCATCGCCGTTGCCATGGTAACTATTGTAATAGCGACAATACCTGCGGAAATAGACGAAAATCTCGTGCGTGAGTAACATCCGAAGTTGAAGACCTTATTCTGCGTTCGATTCAAACTCTATACAGATCGTTACAATAAACATAAACTACGGATGCAGCTTCAGCATGAAAGGGCGAGCGCACGCTCGTCGGGCGTTCTCGGAACACAAAACCATGTGTTAAAGTTAGCTCCACTCGTAACGACAGCCCGTTTAAACGCTGAATGTTGGATTTAAACAAGTAAAACGATCAGCCAGTTCTGATCTTTCTTAAAATGGTTATAAGGTCCTAATCTGAATTATGGTATATTTTAAACGATTAATTTTGTATTCTTACCGTTATCAATTTGTTTTATTGACGCTAAATAGTTTTGAACCCCATGATGCTTTGCGCTTCCTTTACTTGGCGACAGCGCCCTCTGGCGGTAAATCTCTGAAAGCAGGTACTTCTTTCGGACCAATGTTTACCGTTGTGAGAGAAAGAGTGGCACTACCTATTTAATCTACCCTGCACCGGACACACAAAAAGTCTTAATAAAAAAAAATAGGCTAAGTCACCCACAGTAACACATTTGCTAGAATCCGAAAGCCATAGACTGTACGATGCCTCTTGACTGGTGTGAATCGTAATTTACTATAGCACAACAAAATCGTCAACAGAATCCGAAGAAACCAAAGCACTAACCCAAACCGTCAGCCATGATTGCCGAATCAATATATTCAACGAACAACCACCAAACTGCAACAATGACCCAGCAAGTGCTGGTAACAATCAAGTATGGACATAAATTACTTATTTGATTTGATTTGATTTGATTGAGCCTATAGATTCTGACAATCATTCGTTCAAACTATCCTACTTAATTACCTTAACCTAAGAACTACTTATTTACATCGTTTGTAACAATGCCTCGAAGGTTATGCTCTTTATACCTCCGCCTCGAATGCCAACAATAGACCTCCTCTACCACGGAGGGCATTGTTGCAATGCTCGGCGGAGGTTTAAATCGCATAACCTCCTCGACATTGTTGCAAACGATGTAAATAATTATTGTCCCCTGTCCCTTGTCCCTTTCAGGGGGTTTGGGGGCTCGTCATCGGTTGAGAGCGGTTGCACGGTTCCCCAGGGCTACGGGGGTGCGCGTCTGATTAGACGTGTGTGCACATATCTGTGCGCGTGTGTGGTTGTCCACCGAGCTTACGCATTCTCTTCCTCGTCACTCTTTGCCCTGTTGTGGTCTGCTTACCGTGTACACAGTGGATAGAAGAAGAAGTTTGATAGAGGTTGGACGTTGTCGTGTGCTGTGGTGCTTCGGTTTAGGCTCAACCTGTACAGCTGACCATGTGGTGACAGAGTGCGGCGTGATGTGAAGAGGCTGTTCGGGGTAGTTTTCAGTGCAAAAGGGTTCGGAGGAGGATTTTGTTGGTAGAGAAATTGTGCGAGTGTGATTTGTTGTTTGTTTGTCAAATAGACCCCTTCATAAAGCGCTTGGTGGCAGACCAAGGCTCTGTTAATAAAATTCAATTCAATAACTATTACTTGCGACGATGAATGCTTTCAGAATCTTGAACAGTGATCCGGTAAGACAATAAACGTGTAATTACAGGTCAGAGTGATAAATAAACATAGACTCAATGAGTAATAATTTTGGCTTAGTTTAATTCAAATTGAAAAGCATCACATTTAATAAATAATTTTTTTTAATGAAAACCATGACAGACGGTTGTGTCAGAATGGCTAGCATTAGGTTTGTCATGATTTTGGCAAAGTGGCAGAGGGTAGGGGCGGGAGAGGAAGGGCGTAGGAGCGGACAACAGGAGTCAGGTAGGGTGAGAGCTATCCACCAACAAAAATTAGCACTGATCAGACTTACGAGGAAAACAGCATCAGTTCTAAATGTTAGACTGTAACGTTGATTGTAATTTTAAATTGTAAATAACCTTTACAGTTCAGTGCTATATTGTTTTCGTGCTACGAGAAATAAATAAATAAATAAAACGAAACCATTTTTTCTTGCTTAAGCAAAAGAAGCTCTTCACGATGCTGTTCTTAATTTTAATCGAGGCTGTAACGTCCTTTTTAACATCTAGAGTAAGCGTGATGTTCGTTAATTCACAAGCAGGCGTGATATCCAGGCGTGATATCCAAGAGCAGGCGTGATATCCGATATCACTCCTCCTTTTGCATCTCAGTCCTAAACCGCTGTTGCAATCCCGTCGTGTTCCATTGTTAAAGGAGGTCTGAGATAGTGAAATTGGGTGATAAGGCTGGTTAGGAACTTCTACTGGGTCTGTTGCCCTTATGGGGTCATCACTGGAATGCCTTTTTGGCTCCAAAATATTAGTAATGGTGTCAAACAATTCAATATTTGATTGTAGACAGTTGTAGACAAGTGATCTACACCCAACATTTCGTCCTGAAATATTACGTTTCGCCTGACTATGACTTTTCTATTCTGCGTATCATACAGGCAATATGATCTTGAATATTGGCCATAACTAACCAATTTGCAGGCTAAACCCATTAGAAACAGCTTCGTTTGACTTTTAAGTGCTTTGACAGCGAAACAGAAACATCCTGCGTTAAAATATTTTGCTGTCGGTTTGTAGTCAGTAGCATACCTCGGTTCTATATCTGGTATTGTACAATGGGTTTTTATGTACGCAGCTGTGTACAACATTTCTCCCACAAAAACTAAGGGAAAGTTTTGCTTGCAGACGAGTGGTACGGACAAGGCTCTTGTTCGATAAGTTGATGCGTTCTACCATCTTATTCGAACTAGGAGAGTTCGGGGGCGAGTCCAGGTGTTCAATACCATTTTGCTGAGATGAAACAAAGGATTTTGGCGTAATACGAACCACAAAGTATAGATGTAGCCTACCATTTCAAATGTATCAATGACTTGATACTGTGTTCGATTTGAGCAATACGTGATTTTTAGGCTTAAGTGTTACTTTGAGATATCACTGCTTTCTGTATTTTTTTTATGTATTTGCAGGACTGATTTTGAATATTATTATTATATTCCTAATTCGTCGTAGTTCTGTTATCAATTTTAGTCAAATTTTCAAAGGAAACATGGAACATCAGCGAAAGAAAGTCAAATCAAGAGCGTGCAACAGGCCAATGCCCCGGGCACCCTCTCGTGAAAATGTACAGCAAAACCGGAGAACTACTGTAACGAACGAAGATTTCAAATCAAAAATAGCCGAAGTAGCAGGATTTCGTCAGATATGGAATGAAACCTCAACTCATTTCAAACGATTACCTTGGATGGCTATATCTGTGGTTATAACGGCTCTTTGTGTGTATCAGATTGGCGAACGTGTCGAAGTGTATCTTGATGACCCAACTCGAGTGGATACATTCTACGCGTGCAACAAAAAAGTTGCAATCCCATCAATGACTCTTTGTGCTGGCCTCTTTCCCGATTATTACTATAACACTGATGAAATAAAATTGTTTTTGCAACGCAAGCACCCTAACGTTAAGTCGTTAGGCATTGATAACTTACTATACTCTGGAAACGTCACTGTTTTTGATCTTATGGATTACGCCAAAGACTACTGGTCAAATATCGACGTTGCATTTTATGATGTAAGTAACAGTATCACGAGGATAAAATAATACTTTATATTGCTAAGTCATATTCCTCTAAAACAAATATAGCCAGCCGCACAGTTGGTTTTGTTAAAGTGCGATATTTCGAAGCTTTTGCAGAAAAAAAATATTGCAAGATATTCTTCAGACACAACAATTCATGAATGTTTTCACATAATCAGCTTCACTTCTTTTTTAACATATCAAGTCACTGCTTATAAATATTTTTTTGTCATGTTTATCATTCTTCTGTGTTTTTTTTTTTTCATAAATGCTTCTTTGTGCTTTTATTGAGTTCAATCCTATGTAAAGCTTAGATAGACTTGGTTGTTGATGGCTTTGGTGGCAGAGTCTATATCTTGCTTCCACGGGTGGCTAATGAGTAATATTGGACAAATTAATAAAATAATGCTGGTTACTGCAGAAATACAAAAGTTCATAACATAAGTTAAAACAAATTAAAATAAAGGTTGAGTTCCCAATCATTATGATGGCATGGAATAGGAATGTTATGACAATGCAGAAAACGCCAATTGAGAAACAAGTACACACACTATGTTCATAAAAACTGTAAGTGCTGTAAACCAGGTAAAAGCAAACATGTATTGGTTGAAGGATAATGGATTCGGAAAGATACAGTGGGAGGGTGGAAATAGAATTGGAGACGAGGAAAGACAGGGTAAAGGAGAATTGAGAGAAAACGGAACCAGTATTTTGAGAAATTGTTGCAAAACATGTCTGGGTTAAGAGAATATTGATTGGGCTGTGTGAAGTAGTGGGGTGGGAGAATTGAAAAATATCAGAAGGCGATTGGTGACGTAGCTTCAAAAACAGAATGCTGAGGTGGGTGGGTGAAGTGGTGGGGTGGGTGAAATAAAAACAACAGGAGGTGGAGTGAAATAGGTGCAAAAACAGAATGTGGGTTAGGTGGGATAGGTGTAAGCAAATAAAGGAACACGGGAGTAGGTGCACAAATGTGTTGTTTGAGAGAATGGGTGAATGAGTGGAGAGGTGGGTAGGGACATGGTCCTTGCAAATTTTAGCCCTGGAACCATAGTTTGTGTTATAGGAAGACTAGTATGATGATCCTGTCCCGTTTCTTGAAAATGTCTGATGCCTCACAATTGAATGATGTTTTATTCTGTATTTTTCATGATATAAAACGGAAAGTTCTTAAAGTTGGGCATGTGGTCAGTTTTTTCTTCTATCCATTCTTCCTTTCCCTGTCTTTCATCATTTCCCACTTCTTTCCTACCCACTTATCCCAGCTTTATCAATTCACTATCTCAACAATATATTTAAGTTTTTTTTAAATCTGATTTATGACAGTTACTGTATTTATGAACGTGACTGTCTCATCTTGGCTTTCAGTTAACCTTTTCTGTCATTTTATATACTTTCTTTTTCCCTACCATCATAATCTTTGGGAACATTACATTTATTTGAAAGTATTTCAATTTATTTTATGAATTTCTGCATTTCATTATTAAAATTTTTAATATTCACCCTTCATCCAACTGTGCAAGCAATGGCGACTACCACCAAAGCCATAAAAAACCAAGCTATGTATGTAAGCTTAGCTTGTTTTTTTATGGCTTTGGTGGTAGTCGCCATTGTTTGCACAGGCGGATGAAGTGTGAACTTTATGTAAGCTTTATGTTTGATTTGAACTCAGTGAACATACAAACAGCATTTATGAAGATACTCTACAGCAGAATGAAAAACCTGACAAGCAAATAGTTACAAGCAAAGACCTGATATTTAAAAAAGAAGAAAACTGGTGATGCGACAGACACATCTACGAATTGCTGTGACTTGATTTTATGTGTGATGAAGGTTCTGCATACTTTTCTGAAAAAAACATCGAAATATGACGTTTTTAATAATGCCAACCATGTAACTGGCTGTATTAGTTCTATGAATCGCACATTTGATCAAATTAATTTTTATTTCTAATTAAATTTTCATAGTTGGTGGTTTATACACTGAGCTTTGTTACAATATATTATGAAAAACAAAGTTTATTATCGTTTTTCCCGTATGAGAGTTACACCAAAACTGAAATAAAGTACTCTTTGAAAATTGCACTTCCTAGAGGATATCTTTAATCCCTTTAATGAAAGTTGTAGAATTACTGGTAAGCGTAGAATGTTTCATGAATTCAAGTGGAATCTGGCAACAATACATTGGCTAAGATTAGATTGAAGGAGTTTAATAAAAACTAGGTGATTAGTAGTTACTTTGATTCAGTGATGAAATGGTTGTGTTTAGCGCTCTGAGTTTACAATAAACGTGATATATTATTAAGTAACTGGTGCATGACATAGCAAAACACTAAAATGGTAGGTAATATTTCTTATTTTTGTCCGAGGCCTGGTAACTTTTTCACGCACTAGATGAACTGATTTGATTTCATATTGAATTAAAATTTCGATTGGCCGTAGCAATCATTTTATGACTGGTACAGTGCACTGGTGACAGAAACTGTAACGTTTCATGCGTTACCTGCCAGAAACCACTATTATAGAGACCACTACTGTGGGGTGTAGCACCCACACTTATATTAGAGTTGGGCCATTTTAATTACCAACAGACGAGTCCAACTCTGGACCCATATTACCGAGTGAAAGTAGAAAGCTAGTGGGTAAGGGATTGCCTACTAGCTTTCTATTTGCTCTTTCTAACGTTGGCCCAGAGTTACCCTTGCCCAATATGTCTTAGGCTGACCATACTCTTACAGATTGCCACAGCTTTGCTGATCCATTCCAAAGTGCATCCTCCAGCAAATAATAGAACTAAACATTTTTCTTGTATCCTAAATGTAACAATGGGTATATGTGTCTGTATTGTTTTGATAACCAAACAGTGCGATACATAAAACATATTCCACTAGCGGATTACAGACACTAAGAAATAACGCGAGCATTTGTCAGAATTCAGGAATGAGCAGTATATCGTCATGCTAATACCATGGTTGTGATGTATATGAAGTAGAGTTTGGTCTGGGAACGAGACAAAATTGTTGTAAATGCATTTACAAATTAAAAAAAAAAGCTGCTCGAATGCAAATTGCCACCAAGGTGGACAACCCAGCACCCAACATGGTAAGCACAAGCACTTGAGTTTGTATTAGGGTAATAGCTCAGTAATAAACTATTTAAGTAGATGTTTAACTAGCTACCCATGAGTTTATATAATGTGGGAACATAACCACTCGATCATAATGTGCATCATTCAATGACTAGCAACCACAATATAGAAGCATACCTTTAACCCAGGAAGGTAGACCAGACATGCATACTAGCATTACGTTAAGAGGCCAATCAAAGCAGCTATTCTACTACTGACTCTGAATAGTATAAGCTTGATTGAATGAATTTATTTGAAACCACAAGCAGAACCACACAGCAGTGGGATAAAACCAGTTACGGTAGCAAATGGAAACAAACGTGCTATTTTTTTCTTTATTTGTCTATTGTTTATTTTTCTATTTTTAATGGATTATACCAAATATATTAAACCCCCAGACTGCAAGAAAGTAAGAAGTAAGTGTTACAGGGAAAAAGTTAAGTCAAAATACAAAACGAGAGGTTGTGATGGTGAAATGGGAAAACGAACATGAGCGACCAAAGCAAAAGCCGAGTCGTCACAGGCCTGGAATGTGTGTCCAGAGGACGCAAGCTCGGATCCTGCAACTGACCTATTTAAACAATAGACTTTAAAAAAGGCCCTTCTGCGCGCACAGCTTTGGGTCAAGGGTATAAGTTCTACACAACTAAGAATTTGACTTGATTGATGAGGGAACTACAGACTACTTAAATACGGCCAATAGGTCCCAAAACAAATTCTCCAAAATTCTAGCTAATGTTACATGAGAATGGCCAAAAGAGCAAAGAACACTGAGAACAAGGATGTCCCTCCAATACAGAACATGTCACAAGATTCTGTAATGTGTGGTGCAGTGGCAACCCGGACCACTGCACTGTGACTGAGGTTGGCGCTAATGACCAAGTTGTCGACGCGCCATTAAGCCTCAATCCCCCCCCTCACAAGATTCAGGTTATAAAGAGTGAAATTTGGTATAGTTGCACAAAGAAATGGATTGTGCAATTGTATTTAGGTGAAAAAGAATTGGATCAGACATGTGTTTTACGTTTTTAACAAGCCAGTTCAGGTTTTGTCAACGCAAGCTTGCCCAAGTAATTTACAAAATTCAATGTTTTCTTCTTGGAGGACTGTTTCTTGTTGCTGGATGTTTAATAATTTGGCTGATACGTCAAACAATGGATAATCATACTCTCCTATTGAATTCGAATTTTTGTAGCATCATGCAGAGCACAAGTAACTAAATCCAAAATTTCCGATATTATCGCAAGTCACCAGCATGTATTCTGTCCAATAACTACACTAAATTTTAATAGTTTTCAGAAGGCCATGCTGCCACACTTCAATTGTCAACAAAACGTGTCAGTCCACTAAATTTGTCAATTTTTGGATAATATAAAGAGCATAAACTTCATGTCTGTATTTCGTTTTTTTTTTAATTTCAGCCATTTACCCAAATGTGGCAAAAATATGATGCATTTGACTTAACGGATACGTACATCGTAGGTGCCTTATGTCGTACCATCACCTACAGTAAGTATGTCATCACTGCCATCACTAAGACTAACTGTTGACCTTCCACGGTGAACAAAAAAAGTCTCGTTCTACCTGAATTATTTCGGAATTCACTAGACAAATTTGAATGAAAGATATACAGTGTGATCCAAAAACAGTTAAGACAAAAAGTACGAGCACTGGGGCATCAGATTGGATAGGCATCCCGGTCCCAGCTGTACATCTCTTGACTTATTACAGACCCGGGTTCGATCCTGGTGAAGGGAAGAGTACATGTACGGGTTTTTCTCCGATTGTTTCCCACCCGTTGCGCGAGAATTTCCACCGGGTACTCTAGTTTCCTCCCTCATACGGCAAAAAGAACTGTAGTAATGGTGGTATCCACTTAACATTTACCGCTTGGGTATTTGAGTGGATGGATGCCACGTACATTGCCTCTTTCTATTTTTATTTCGAAACTTCTTTTTTCAAAACTCAAAAGTTTGAAAAAAAAAAGTAAGATGGGGACCATGTCACGTTCCAAAATCCCATTCGAGAAAGAAGTTGATAATCACCGAAATTCTTTTTAAAGTAGTTGAAAAAACTTTAACTTCCGTATAGACAATATCTACTAGTTTGTTTACTATGTATATGATGGCGACATCGAATATTATTAAAGGTGCAAATTATTTCCAGTTTTATTTTAATTGGAAAAAAAAAGAACCAACTTTTTTCGGAATCAGAATTGGATTTTGGATCCAGAAATATTTCACTATTTTTTTTTGGTAACTGAAGTGACAGTTGACCTGCATTGAGTGAAGTTCCTGGTTAGCAGTTGTTACGCCGACAGAAGAGGGATGTGTTGAAGGGCGTTCTGACGTAAGATTTTGATGATTTTTATGATTTGGGATAGAAAAGGCAGTTTTTGCGGTGTTTGCCAATTGGTTCATGCACCTGCGGTGGTCAATTTGTTTGGTCTGATTGGTTCTGTGCCCAAAGGTAGATCTTGGCATCTTTCATCGTAGATGAGTGACCGAGTTTTTACTTGTTGTGCTGTGTGCGACGACGCACTTAATTTTTTCCTTACCTTGACCCTCATTGTGATCAGCTGATTGTTGTGTTTCCCTCTCACGCTGTTGTTGTAGGAATCCCTCCTTGATATTACACTTTTCTTGAGTGTTGTTGTTGACATTTTTTGCTGTCACAGCCGGACTACGTTGGTTCTGGCTGTGCCATCTATGTTGTTTTTTTCCTGTGTGACTGAATACCATTTTTGCCTATACATCCTTCTCTGGGCCAGTGCCATCATGCTATCCTTCAGTAAAAGTCTCCTACAGGTGAATGCTGTACATTAAGAACGTGTCTATACATGTAGAACTATTTTACACCTAAAAAAGTATAATGGCACATTAGGGTTGAAGTATACTTAGTTGACATTATAGTGAAGGAGTTAGTGCAAAATTCAAGTTAAGTTTGGCCTAAAAGGGTAGATTGGGAAAGGAGAGTTTGGACATGAGCTGGGTCAACGGGCTCCAACGGAATGATCCTCAATGTGAGGTCAGAAAAATCAGCTTGCTTCATGTATTACAATAATAATGATACATTTTAACTGCACTGTGACTGAGGTTGGCGCTAATGACCAAGCTGTCGACGCGCCATTAAGCCTCGTCGGCCCCCCAAGCCGTCCCATTTTATGTTTGATGCATGACGTTAGCAACACAACAATTCATTGTCAATCTGTGAAGGATTGCGTTGAAGTCACTTAACAATTATGGTACAACGTCTTTCGGCTTAGCCAAAATTTGATTGTTAAAATGCAAAAGTTTTGTTGAAAAACATGCTGGCGACGTCACATTCTTGAGGTGATCTTGGAGCGCATCTGACTGTTTAAACATCAGCAAAATGGTGTGGTATCGCAACTACAGATTTAATTCAAACTAGCCACATTGCTTACTTTGATCACGCCATTGGTGTCGTCCCGTTCCCTCGAGGAAGTTAGCATGAACAAACTATGACGTCATGAACAAACATCATGACGTAAAAATAACTTTGATGTTATTTTTTCTGAGTTGTTCTTCTATTTGATGGTCATAAAATCAAGTTACAGCAATAAAAAAAAAAGGCCTAACCGAAGCGCAAATTAATTATCTTTCATTTGGTCCTGCTCCCATCTTTGTAGGTGCCTTGGTTCCAGAGGAGTAAAGATACAACCATGCACGCGAATCATACGTTTTTAATGCCGTAGACTAGCCGAGCCGCTCGCTGCTTTCGCTCATTTGGCGTTGTCTCGCTACGCTCAAGAAGATTTCTTGTTGCAACTCTTACGGCGCTGTCAGACGCTCCTAACAAAAATGATGACGCAAATGTTGAAGGAAGTGATCCGAATACAGTATGTGTTTTTCCTAATGCTGCAGTTCATAAACAAACGATAAACTAAACTAAAAATAACGTAAAAAATTTGAATGGGGCAGTAAGGTTTCACATGGAGTAAACACAACGTAAAATAAGAAGCTTATAAATACAAACATGTCCAAAACGACGTAGGATATCTAAGTTGTAACTCTTACTTTATATTCCACCACTTGTCACAAAGGTTGCCTGGGAGAAAACTGTGGATTTTACTTCATGAATCCTGATCAAGGGTTGTTCACGAGAACTGGCGTGGAACCGGGAGGCAAGTCATGCAAGTTCTACTCCAGTTGGCCTTGGCTTTAGAAACAAAGCTTCTTCTGCACTTCAAAGTCCTTTAAATGCTTTGCGAACGATCTTGAATGAAAGCTAGGCCTCTACAGGGTACTAAAGCGTACCTCATCTTTCACTGCAATGGTATTGGGTTATTATCACGTGAAGAGTTGGGCAAATGGCTTAACGTAAAGCTATAGAGTCTTGCTGTTTGAAACGTTACAAAATACGGACGTACAAACATTCTTGACACCGTTTTTTGTTATCAGTATTTTATTTACGCAATTTACTGTTTAGTATTTTTTACTTTGCGTGCTAAACGAGTATTCGGTTGTGCTGGATTTGTCAGTATTGACTTGAAACACTTCCAAGTCTTTCAGATACAACAGATAACAAAACAATGTTTTGCAATATTCCGGTGTTTAGCGATTGTTACTGATGAAGGCATCAAGTTATAGGCTTGCTCCTCTTTTACTGTTGCCGCCAGTCCATTTGTTGATGGATGTTCCTGGAAACTTCGGAAAAAAAAACGTTGGTCCACAACAATGAATTTTGGTCAACACTGTCTTACGTCATGTATCGTTGCTGATTGTTGCGTGATTGTTGTGGGAATTTGTTTTCCGCTTATTTGGAGGTTATAAATGCACTTTCGGACATTAAGAATAGGCCTAAACAATGCACGGTTTTCTTACCATTCTTTCGACATATTTCTCATATTTTTAGCCGTCTACTTCCAGAGGAGAAGACGAACAAACAACTTTCCAACCAACCAACCAAGCAGCCACTAATTGCATCTTTTTAATGATGTGAACTAGCGGCGTCGCTCGCTTCGCTCGCTCATTCTGCGTCGTCTCGCTACGCTTGAGGAGCTTTCATGCTGCAAGGCACTAACTCATACCCAGAACTGGTCGTGTTTAGGCACATCTGGAGCAAACACCTTGCCAGGATTTGTTAACGTAGTAAACAACCATATAGTGTAGTTTGAAAGTTAGGCCTACACAAGGAACCAACTCATCGCCAAAGCTGCTTGTGTTTTCTACGAATAAGTAGAGAACCAGCTAATGGCTTTACGTGTATACTAATGGTAGGTTCTTGCTATTTAAATCGTTACAAATGCAGACGTAAAATATTCGTTGCACCCTTTTCTGTTGTCAATGTACTTGCTTTACGTAATTTAGTATTCAGTATTTGATCTTTTAAATGTTAAAATTTAACTGCTAAACGCGTATTCTGTGGTATTGGATTTTAAATAGCCATAAAACACCTTCAACGGCCTTCCCACCCGTGCACTGTACGTGCCTCATTCTTGAATGAGGATTATTCAGAAACTCCCATTCACAACAATTATGGACCGTCCATTCACCAAGAAAAATTGATATTCCGAAGCTGACAATCAACTCCGAAAAATTAGTCTTGGACAATGGAAATTAGTCTTGGAAATTAGTCTTGGAAAATTAGTCTTTTGGACAATGGTCCAAAAGAGGTTTTTCGGTATTTTCGATGGCAAAACTTTTATCTGCAGTCACGAAAATGCGCCTAAACGAAATCTGGATTACTTTCCTGTATTCCGACATCTTTCTATATACCTACAAACCGACTGCAAGTTTTTAATGGTTTAGATTATTTCTTGTGTTTCAAAATGTGTTGTAAATTGCTCGTAACGTACCTATTCGGTTACCAGTTGCGAAATTCCTCATACCGAAATACAAAAAATTGTTTTACATATTATTTTTTCATACAGATTTAAAGTCACCAGTACTAAAAATCTAATATTTTTTTTCAACTGTTGATCACATATCCTTTCCTTTACCATCCATTTTTTTTGCAGAAACGCCTCTTGAATATAAAAGTTTGGACACTAAGATTAAAGTGATTGTTCATCACGGACGACAACAAGTACCATATATTCTGGTAATGGGTATCCTACAAACCATGTTGATTTAATATATTTTAAATGTCTTACAGTATTTATACCAATGATATTTGCTATAATAAGAGAACAGACGAAGTTGTAACACCAACAATCAGTGACTTATTTCCCCTATTAAAATTATTTGAATATTTTGAAACTTGGCATGTCGTCATGATTTAGCCAATAAATTAACACCTTGGCGACAAGTACTCCGAATGTCGTTGAAATACCTTTACCTCAGTAAAGTTAGTTCCGGTCCATTTTTACTGTTGAGGATGTTGTCCTTGTTGTTGTTGTCCTTGTCCTTGTCTTTTTCCTTGCTGTTGTCGTCGTCCTTGTTGTTTTGTCCTTGTTCTTGTCTTTGTCCTTGCTGTTGTCGCCGTCCTTGTTGTTGTTTTGTCTTTGTTCTTGTCTTTGTCCTTGCTGTTGTCGTTGTCCTTGTTGTTGTTTTGTCCTTGTCCTTGCTGTTTCGTCGTCCTTGTTGTTGTTTTGTAATTGTCCTTGTCTTTGTCCTTGCTGTTGTCGTCGTCCTTGTTGTTGTTTTGTCCTTGTTCTTGTCTTTTTCCTTGCTTTTGTTGTCGCCCTTGTTGTTGTTTTATCCTTGTCCTTGTCTTTGTCCTTGCTGTTGTCGTCGTCCTTGTTGTTATTTTGTCCTTGTACTTGTCTTTGTCCTTGCTGTTGTCGTCGTCCTTGTTGTTTTGTCCTTGTCCTTGTGTTTTTCCTTGCTGTTGTCGTCGTCCTTGTTGTTGTTTTGTCCTTGTCCTTGTCTTTGTCCTTGCTGTTGTCGTCGTCCTTTTTGTTGTGGCATCCTTGTCATTGTTGGCCTTGTCCTCATCGTCGTCATCGTCGTTAGTCCAGCATTCAGGTCACAAGTTACGCACACACATTTTTATATTTGTTGTCTTCATGTCCCTGGTGTGCCTTTCGGTCATTTCAAAATTTTACCACTCTTTTAAGACTGTGAAAAAATGTTAATTATTGTACTACAACAAATGCTAAAAAAGACCATGCAAAATACCTACAGCAAAACCGATATTTAGACCCAAATATTTCTCCCGATTCACATGAAATGTTGGTATGTATAGTTTTTTACCTGTTGATAAAAAGCAAAAATGGCAATCTAAAATGACGTCCAAAAACTGGTTTTTGACATGTAATTCCTACGTATTCATCAGCTTAAACTCGAACTCGAACTAGTAACTAGTGTGTCAGTATCTCCAGAAGTCAACAACTTCTTAATCCAAGCTGATCGTTGCTTTGTATCCTTTCTACATGGTCACAAAATGGGTCCTCATCTTCATGTCTGAGAACCATAAACCGAGATATTTAACAGTATTGGTGTAGAGCAAAACTAAACTTGGTGAGATAGAATAATGCCATTTAAAGTTAAGTCTTCCAAGAGGGACCACACTACCTTCTTTATATTCGGGGGGCAATGTAGTTACCTTCTTTTTCAAAAGTACTTAAAATGGAAGCTAAATAAAAACACAATAGCAGCAATTCACAACCACGCATCCCAAAAATTAGTCAAATACAAAAATTCACTTACCTCCACAAAAATTTGCCAGAAAATAAATATCACTACCATTATCATTGCCATATGGCTGGCATTCACATCACGTTCAGTTTAATAAAAAAAACTGTTCAAAACCTCAATTTTTCGTAAGGTTGTAACTATATTCACTACACGGCATTGTTAGTATGCTAATATTTATATTTCTGATATTCATTTTACACAAATACTACATTATTACTCGTATTGCTTAACCGTCACTTAGCCTATGTTTAGCGTCATTCGTATTTGAAGATTTTTCAAACATGAAGCTTTCACATTATACCTTCATCCTTAAATAATATTAAAGATTTATTTTGATTTAAATGTGCGTTTCTCTCGATTGCACCTGTTTTGGTCGGGGATGCTTTCGTGCCGGAATTTCCGGCAACACAACCATTAGTTCCAAAACATTGTCCGCTTCAGCCCGTGAACGCTCGGTCTTCCACACCACTCCACGTTTTCGTGGTTAGAGCTTTCGTGCACTTGCCATTAAGAATGCACCCCGTTTTGTTTTTGCCGGGAATGCTTTCGTCCATTTCAACGCCTCTGATGCCTCTGGACTCAATCGCGGTCTTCTCGATTGCTTCCCCTGTTTTTGTCGGAGGGGCTTTCGTTGCAATCTTTGCACTTGGTCGTCACAAACCTTGCTGACCCTGCTGGCCGCTTCGCGGCCTATTCCCGGAGAGAATATTTCATATTCTCAGTCTTCTGAAAGCACCCCGTTTTTGTCGGGAAAGCTTTCGTGGTTCCGCCTGCACTGGTCACCTTCAACGCCCACTTCCCTGGGTCTCAACCCGATTTTATCGGGAATGATTTTGCAGCCTTGACCGCTCCTCCCTTGTCTACAACTCTCGATATTTGAAACCAAGTTACGGTGTTTGTTAGGACCCACCATTTTCGTTGGATGCACTTTCGTGGATTTCATGAAAAATTAAAATATTCAACCTTGTGCGATGGGAAGGTTTCCATTGCCACTGCAAGTCACCCAATCTTCCGTTTCACCTTATCGTCAAGAACGATCCATTACACACGCTGTCTGGAACGTTTTTACTAATTGAATGCTCCATTCTGAATCCGCCTTTTCTCCATCTGCACCGCTTGGAAATCGTTGGGGCTGTTTTCGTCAACTACCACGTTCTTGTCGCTCATGACAATCACACCCCTGGTCACCGTTTCTGCGAAAACCAAATGATCGCTATAATCATGGTACTTTTTCCCGTCGCCCGTTGGACTCCACCGATTTTGACAACTGTCGAATTTTTTGCTTGGTCAACCTTCAAACCAACCACCGACCACCGACCAATGCTCCAAATAGCCGCTGTCGTCCGTTTCCAGAAAATCGAAGCAACTTGCTCTTGTGCCACCATCTTGAATCTTAACTTTCGTGGATGCTGCACAGAACAGATGCGATCTACCCAGGCAGAAGTAAGAATTCTGTCAATGGCGTCCTGTCCACATTGCTACTTCCCGTCCCACCTCGTTTCTCATGACGAACGAGATCGTCTACCACCTTTCAAGTCGATGCTGTAGCGTTCGTGCCACCATCTTGAATCCCACCTTTCGTGGCTTCTGTGCTGCACACGAATACAAGCTTCTCTTCATCAACCACTGAAAAATTTAAATATTTAACTATTCTCTTTCCTGAAAAGAGAAGATTTTGAAGCATGCAAGGCTCTACAGTTGGCTCCTTTCCGAAATTTACCACTGGAATTGAGATCGGCTCCACGACGTGACTGTCATTCAGCCACAGCTCCCTTTTTTTCGACACAATGACGAAGAAAACCTGAGCCTCGCACCGTACGAATTAACTTGATAAACAGCACACTCAGAATGGGAACTGAAGTTGGCACACAACCGTTGATCCTTCTCACCCAACAACTTGAAACAAGAAGGAAGAATGGCGCACGGCCTCTTTTCATCTTGTGACCATCTCTCACCCTTGTGAAGACCAGGCACATGACTTCGTTGGAAACTGTTTTTCACCAAGAAGAACTTTTGTCGACACTCGACCTGGCCCAAAAACCGACCCAGCTACCACTCGCCCAGGTGCACCGTAACAAAGTTCCAGACCTAACGCTTCGGCCACCCTAAAAAAATCGACAACTGCAAGAAGAACACGTTCACTCCCGACTGCTCCTTCAATCACCCATCCAGCTTCATGATGCGAAGTTGCAGCAATGTGTCACCTGCAGCGACTTTTGCCTCTTCCTGCAACTCACCGCTTTCGCGATCAATATCCACGAAAAGTGCGCAGAGACCCGTGAAGTCAATGCAAGACGATCTTCAATTGCAATTCTGCACCTTCGTGGCTTGAACCAATACATTGACTTCGGGACTTTGTTGTGGTTCTTGTAGTTGTTGTGTGACACCGTTTCAGAAAAAAACTACTGCCACCTACCTAAAATCTGAAACATGATCTAAGCCAGAAATTTCCCTGGCCTTTATCCTCACAGAAACCACTTTTTCAATTGCTCAAGCCATTCTGGAATGAATGAATATGCGTTTTATTGGGGCCTTGGCCCTAAGCCATGCGCCCACTCTATACTATTAGTATGTCCGAAGTTTCGGGAGTCAGCAATACTTTATTTAGGGCTCTGGCCTTCAGCCTTGCGCCCACTCTAAGAAATTGTTTTACAGACATAACATAACTCTGAGCGGAACCCAAAACGTTCATTTTGATTATGTTACATTTTTTTAACCATTGTAAATAAGGAACACTGCCACTCAGCAACCGCCAGATCCACTCTTCGTCCACGTGTTTGTTATGTCTTTACTAAACGTTGATAGTTGATGGGGAAAATGTAAGAATCTTTGTTTCAGCTAAACGTATATAGTTTTAAATCAAACTTAAGCTACGTTGTTAACTTCGAGGCTGACAGTGGCCTCGAAATTGGCAGCTAGAAACGATAGAATGGCGTATTTATTTCATAGAAGCAGGGTTTCAGAGATGAGCTGAATTGTTTTAAAGTGAGTTGCAACAATCACTGCATGCACGCGCAGCAACAATCACTGCATGTGTGCGCGTGTTCACACTTTTGAAAAGGAAAAAGATATTACCATCAGCCACAAGGTATACACTGAATTGTGTTAGGTGTAAATTACTGCATGCCATAAAAAAAGTACATGGATTACAAACAAAAACGTCAAGTGTGCCGTTAAAAAAAGGGTTATATGATTGAAATTTCACTTTACATGTTAAAATGTACACGGATACAAACTGAAGATTTTTCATTGAAATAAGTGTGATGTGTTGTTATTCGTTGATGAATACTCTTGTTGTTGTGTTGAACTTCATATTTATTGCGATCCCATCGCATGACGATGTGCATGCTACAAGCTACCGCGTGGCAAGAGAGCCACTACGGGGTTTACATACGTGGCAACATGGGCATACACAAACTGGTGATGGTGGCGCCATCTGCTTACAGGTTAAGCTAAACATATGACAACTCTTTTTTTTTTCCAATTCATACAATATAACATTCAACAACTTATACAAAGTAACAAGTCTTAAATAAAATCCTTGAACAACTTAGGAGGATGTGTGACCCTACCAGATCTGGTCGTATGCTGTTTAGTTATGAAAGAATTAGCTTTGCCACAATTTACTTCCGGCAAAGTAGAGGGCTGGTTGAGAGAGATGTTATTACCAGTTTCCGGTTCGTAGGTGGGCTGTTCACAATCATCATCCGAGTAAGATGGCTTCTCGGTAAACCTCTCTTTCGTTTGAAAAAGATGTTTACTTGTCCTACGCAATCGACTACCCTCTTCCGTCACAACATTAAACGATCTGGGCATGTCACACCTACTCTCAATTACACACGGCTTCGATACCTTACCATCACGAACTCTCGCAGTATCTCCTGGAGAAATCTGCGGCTGCACTTTTGCAGTGCGATCATAAATTTCTTTTTGTTCAATTTGGCGTTGTTTGAGCATGGCTCGGACATCACAACCGTAGTTTGGAATCAGCTGGGATTTAGGGACAAGTAGTTTAGATCGCAGCTTTCTATTCATGAGAAGTTGGGAGGGAGAAAACGGTAATCCTGAAATCGGTGAAGATCTAAAGTCAAGAAGTGCTAACTCGGGATCAGAGCCAGATTTTGCAGCTTTTTTCAACAAGTTTTTGACTGTCTGTATATTTCGTTCGACGAGACCATTAGATTGGGGGTAACGAGGGCTTGAAGTGACTAGTTTGAAATTCCAATCTTTAGCAAACTGCAAAAATTGATGAAAATTAAACGGCATGTTGTCAGACACAATCACCTCTGGGACACCTAGCCTACCAAACACTGACTTACAAGCAACTATTACAGATCTTGCTGTCTTATCATGTAACTTGACAACATCAAAATACTTGGAAAAATAATCAACAATCAGTATGTAACTGCCGTTACCATACTCAAAAATATCAGCACCAAGTTTTTGCCAAGGATACTCTGGAACTGGGTGCGGAATCAACGGTTCTTTTTGTTTTGCTGGACGGTGAAATAGGCATACAGAACATGAAGAGGCTATTTCTTCAATCTCTTTGGTCAAATTCGGCCAATAAAATAATTCACGAGAACGAGATTTCATTTTTTCCATGCCTAAATGCGATTCATGTAACAGTTTTAAGATTTTAGGTCTAAGAGAACTTGGGATAAACACTTTCTTTTGGAACAAAATTAATTTTCCAGAACAATGAAATTCAGAACGATTTTTCCAATGAGCTTTTAAGGTCTCCTGAATGCCACTTTTATGTTCTGGCCACCCATTTTGGATAACATTTAAAAGCTGCTGCGATTCCTCGTCCTGTTCATAGTGCAAAGAAACTTCATTTTCCCAATCCTCGGTCAATAGGGAGGAACACTTAATCTTATGGACTTCAACAGGTTGTTCGCTGTCAGTATTCGAGTATGGATAATTGCGAGACAACGTGTCTGCTATGAATAATTCCTTACCGGGCTTATATACCAATTTTACTCTATACCTCTGTAACCTGAGTACAAACCGTTGTAATCTTGGCGTTATTTTATCAAATGGCTTATCTACTATAGCAATCAAAGGTTTGTGATCAGTATGTACTTCTACGTCTACACCATATACATAATAATGAAACTTCTCACAAGCATTCACAATTGACAACAATTCTTTTTCTATTTGAGCATAATTTTGTTCAGTAGTTGTAAGTGCTCTGGATGTGTACATTATTGGTCTTCCTTCTTGAAGGAGACAACCTCCTAAACCAGATTTTGACGCATCCGCCTGGATTACAGTCTTGAGGTTTGTTTGAAAGTGAGCCAAGTTAGCTGCATTTGAAATATTGTCTTTCAAAACTTGAAAATGCTTATCATAGTTTTCATCCCATGTCCATTCGACATCATTTTTGTTCAAACTTCTTAACGGGGCAGTTATTTCAGCTAGGTTAGGGACAAATGGCATGAGGTAGTTAACCATACCTAAGATTGATTCTCTTTAGATCTTGTTTATTCCCTGGGGGTGAAAGGTTATTAACAGCATCCACTTTGTTGGGATCAATTGAGGTACCTTCATTTGACACTATTCTGCCAAGATATTTTACACTAGTGGAGCGATACTGTACTTTTGCGTCATTGAATTTTGTGTTCTCTTGGCGTACCTTTTGCAATAGCCTATTCACATTTTTATCATGATCAAGTTTATTCTTCCCACCAACGATAAAATCATCCACACTGATGCCAATACCTGGTAAGTGACCAAATTTCTGATCGTTTAGTTTCTGAAAAATTTCAGGTGCTACACTGATGCCAAAAGGTAGCCTATGGAATTTAAATCTGCCAAACGGAGTGTTAAAAGTTGTCAAATCTGAACTCTCATCATCTAGTTTAACATTCCAAAATCCACATTTTAAGTCAAGAACTGTGAAATATTTCATGTCATTCATTTTAGTTGTTATTTCTTCAGGTGTGGGCATCTTGTAGTGCTCTCTTTTTAATGCACGGTTAAGATCTCTTGGGTCAATGCACACTCTCAAATCACCATTAGATTTTTCAATAATCAATAGACTATTGACCCAGTTTGTAGGATATTCTACCTTGGAGATTATTCCTTGATCTTCTAACTCTTTTAGTTTCTCTTCCAACTTATTGTGTATGCTTAACGGTACTTTTCGTGGGGGATGAACAACAGGTTTAACATTGGGATCTACTTCTAGATGATACTCTGTGTCATAGCATCCTATACCATCAAATACATCCACAAACTCTTTCTTAAGCATCTGGAAGTTACTGTTTTTTGTTAGGCTTACCTGTTCATTTTCACACTTTTTACTTTCACCTTTTGCATTCTGCTTACCTTCAGTGTTAACAACATTTTTACCTTCACTTTTTACCATATGAATTTGGTTTACTGTTGACCTTTTTAACAAACCTAGTTTTTGACATGTGTTAAGTCCTAGCAATGGAGGAGACTTAGTGTCTACTACAACAAACTCTATTTTTGTTTTCATTTTTCCAATCTTGCATTTTACTTCTGTTTTACCAATTGGGTACAACTTTTGTCCGCCATATGCTGTTAGAGTTACTCCAGTATTCTTGAGTGGTGGTTTGTCCTTGAATTGGTTGTAGTCTGATAAAGGTAGCACATCTATTCCTGCACCACAGTCAAGTTTGCAGTTGATGCTTATGCCGCCACAGTCAACCTTTTCGTACCATGATGAAAAGAAGGAATGCACATTTGTTGCAGTTTCAACATAGCCTACGAAAACGCCATCTTCGTCGTCGTTTTCGTCTGATGAAGAATCACTGACGTAGTAAACTTTTCGTCGACGTTTATCCTTCGTTGTTGGCTGTTGTTGTTTTGGTCGCATGTATTTTTCAGCACCTTGCGTTTTAGCTTCGGTTGTTGAACGACATTTTGCAGCAAAATGGTTTAATTTTTGGCATTTGTTGCAAGTCTTACCGAATGCCGGGCACTGTCTTACTTCATGGTTGCCCCCGCACTTTTTGCAGTCGACGACTCCACTGTTTGATCTCCCACTGGAACGATTTTTGTTCAACGAGTCCACTGGTTTGGTGTCGGTTAGTAACTCATTTTTCATCATTCTCGTCTCATGGCCCCGGATCATTTCAAGTGCTTTTTCGAGTGAAATGTCACCTTTTTCAAACAGTCGGTCTTTCAAATGTTCGTCTTTTTGCACCATCAGCACACGATCACGAATCATTTTGTCTTTTTGATCTCCAAAATCGGCTTTTTCTGCTACGATTTTTAGTCGGGTAACAAAATGGTCAATCGTTTCACCAGTGTGTGGTTCCATGTGATAAAGCTTGATTCTGTCATAGATGGTAGTTTTGCGTTGATTAACGTAAGCGTCAAATTTTGATAGAACAACATCGAGCAAGGCTTTGTGTGCTGGCTGTTCATATTCGAACGTATCCATGATATCTTTGCCTTCATCACCGATCAAATGTCTTAAAATGCCGATTTTTACCTTGTCACTTTTCCCGTCAGCCTCCGTAGCTTCTAGGTAGTCTTCGTAGTCTCGTTTCCATTTTCTCCAGTTTTGGTGCATGTTTCCTTCGATGCAGAGAGGAGCGATCACTGGGAGCTTTTCGAAGTTGCCGGCCATTTTGGAAGGATTGTGATGTCGGGATCACAAAGTTCGTTGTTTTTCTTTCGGTACTCACTGATTTTGCTTCCTGGATGACGTGGATTGGTTCCCGTATCCTGACACCATGTGATGTGTTGTTATTCGTTGATGAATACTCTTGTTGTTGTGTTGAACTTCATATTTATTGCGATCCCATCGCATGACGATGTGCATGCTACAAGCCACCGCGTGGCAAGAGAGCCACTACGGGGTTTACATACGTGGCAACATGGGCATACACAAACTGGTGATGGTGGCGCCATCTGCTTACAGGTTAAGCTAAACATATGACAATAAGCAAACGTACAATTGAGAAAATTGCATCTGTTTCAGTGCTGTTGTGCTATACGAATCATAAAACGTGAAGCACAACAGTACTTAAACCGATGCAATTTTCTCAATTGTACATTTGCTTATTTCAATGAAAAATCATCAATTTTTATCCGTGTGAAGTGAAACTTCGATCATATAACCCTTTTTTTATGGCACACTTGACGTTTTTGTTTGTAATTAAACATTTATTGTCGCACCGCATCACTGTTCACCGCATCACTGTTCACGAGTGCAATGACGATAGGCTATTAGCAATAGGCTATTCGCTGAAGTCTAACCCAGTCAGCATTCAAAAGTTCTCTCCTTGTGTTTATGGGTTGTTACTCGATTCCTCAATACCCCATCATCGTTCAAAAAGGGGAAAAAATCAATGATGAAAGCCTCTTCAGCCACAATGATTGACAGTTTTTTAATGGTTGTCGGCTAAAGGGACAATTTGTCATTGAGTTTTCGTTGATTAAATGGTGATGGGGCAGTTCGGCATCAACTAACAATTAGTAAATACGATAAGACAACCCTTCACCTTTCAAACTGTCAAGAACCGCATCTTTCTGCAAACATTACTGCACGCACGTCCATTTTCAAGCTTCGTCAAGTGCATTGTCAAGCTTTTTCAGTCAAAGAACGTCAGAACGATTCGTTCTTTGTTGGTGTGAATGCGATGCAACAATGCAGCCATATGCAGTTGCTATAAGTACGATAACCAATGCCGTCTCTTGAGTTCTTGAAATAATAACTTGTGTCTGCACCACGCATAATAGCAAAGATAGGCTAGCATGACCGTCTTGTGTGCCAGAGGTCCTAGGTTCCAGTCTGACCTCAGCCACCCCTGGAATTTTCGGGTAGAGAAGGGCCCTGTGATGTCTCGTGCTATTGTCGATGTGGCATGTAAAAGAACCTAGGCATTTCCGATGGGATTTGCCTAGCAAAATTGTCCCTCTCGCCTTCTGTCGCCATGGCTATGGCTGGGAGCTCATCAAAAGCTAAGCACCATTCATGGTTGTTGGCCGAACTTACTCGAAGTCGTTGGTTACCCTATGCATATTATCACCCTGCAATACAGAAAATCACAGATTGTTCTCTTCATTATCAAAAGATATTTCATTAGCTGTTCCGTACGAAACTGCTGCCATACTTTAATTGCAGGTGACAATACTATTGGCATACTGGAGCAAACCTTACCGTCCCACCTGCATTAAACCATGGTTTTTTGATCAACATTCTTTGGGTTTACCCAAAGGATTCTGATCAAAAAACCATGAACGAAGATTCAATGAAGGGTAATACCCGAAAACAGCAGGCTATTTGTAAACAACGCCCAAGTGCTGAGCTGGCTAATGTTTGTTAATGGCCAAGGTTGAAGGTATTATCCGGCTGAATATCCCGCTTATGATATTAGTTCAACAGCATATTCCTTGGCAATGTGATTGCCCGTGAAACAATGTCAATCTCACCATTTCAAAAGGTCGATTGTTACGAAAACTAAAACAGATTTATCTAAATAAAAAAGAAATCACAAGGTAAAGGGTAAATGAAGCAAGCAGTCTGCATTAAAGACTGGCCTTGTAAGGATACAAGATGCACTAATCTGAAAAAGAAAGAAAAGACAACTGCCCCGACTGGTTAGAGCGTGCAGTGGTTAGAGCGCCTGGCTAGTAAAGGGGAAGTCCTGGGTTCGAGCCCCAGTCAGGGTAGTAGTCTTTACTTTCTTTCTCAGATCAGGGTATCTTGTATCCTCACAAGGCCAGTCTTTAATGCAGACTGATTGCTTCGTTTACAGATTTATCGTTTTGAGATAACATGTTATTTATCACCCAGTCTAGACGATCTCAGTACTATACAACAATGCTCGTAACTACGCAACAAGCTTTATACCTTCATCCCAGGCTCGGATTATTGGAGAACTGAGATCGACAAGGGGCCAGTACGTGCACAACAAAGAACGAATCTTGCTGACGTTCTTTGACTCGGAAAGCATGACAATGCGACTGTGCACGCAACAATGTTTACACAAAAAACTAATTCTAATGTTGATTTTCCCTTTCAGCGAACATGGTTGATGTTGCAATAACAAAGACAGTGAATGCTTTTTTTCAATTGTTACGCGACTGGGTGATAAATAGGTTATTACCCGCTTTTCTCGTGCTGAGCTCAACAATGGCCTTGACATTGTTAATGTCAGTTCTCGGGCCTGTGGGGGCCTTGACATTGTCAATGTCAGTACTCGGAAAGCAGGTAATAACCTATACTTCTCGTTTCGTATAGGTTATCGCCTGATTCCCGAGTGCTGAGAACTAACAATGTCGAGGGCCGCAGGCCGAGCGATTGTTAGTTCTTTGCACGAGGGAAGCAGGCTATAACTTATTTATCTACCGATGTCTTCAGAGAACAGCCCTTTTTCATTGTTGTGTCCTCCATCGTTGCATTGTAACCGAGTACTGAGAACTAAGTGCTAACTGGGAACTATTTCTCAGCCCCCGTTCATTGTTGTGTTCCTGTATCCGTGTATTGTTACAAGAGGGCTGAGATGCGGATATCGGTAGATAACCTTGTTTGCCAAAGGAGTTTTTTGGAATTTAGTAACAACGTTTAAACAATAATTGTTTAAAATACTTTTCAAGAGTCCTACTGTTACAATGATTTCGATTTTGTCCGATGGGGCAGTTTCTTATATTCCACCTTCGCCAAAGTGGCATTTCGTATCCGAGCAAGAATGAACTGAATCAAATGAGTTTCATCGTTATGCGCACACTACAGCCTGACAGTAGCATGCTAACTGTATAAAGTATATATTCTAAAATCACTGTCAATTAGAGCAGTATCACTAATCCTACAACGTTAAGTAGTGCACAGAATCGACGATATTTCTCAATAGTTCGTTGATGTTTCAATGTTTTGAAAAGTGCTGGCCACTGATCGCACTTTGTTGCTACAATGCAAAAAGCATTGTTATACTCTTGTTTCCTCCGGGCCATTCAATGGTAAAAGAAGATATTCATACCATTTAATTTCAGGTGATTCTTCATGAAAAAGATATGTTCTGGAAGTATCAGCAGGTTGGTTTTGGTATTTCAAGGTTGAACAAACTTGTACTTTTCAACGTTCAACCACAACAATACATTATTGAAAACATTCAGGTAAATATGTTGCAAAAAGGGTTATTTAATCTATCCTTCTATGACAAAAACTTAAAATTACGACGTGGCTAATTGTTCTTTTCAGCGTATCAATAGAAGAAGCACCGAGAAAAATCCATGCAAAGAGGAACGATATGTCACCGAATGCTTAGTCAACTGTTTTAAGGAACAACTTCTGGCCAGAAAACTTTTTCTATGCAGGTATTTTAAATGCCTATGGTTGGTTTTATTTTCTATTTTTAATTACAGGAGTGTGATTAGAAAAAAAATTGATTTCCACCACCCACATCTTTTTTAATTGTAGCCTTTACAAAATTGAGCCTTCACATCATCTTTAATTTAGCCTTATTAAATCGCACGTCCTTTTTAATTGTATCCTTTACAGCATGTAGCCTTCACATCACCTTTAATTTAGCCTTATTACATTGCACGTCCTTTTTAATTGTAGCCTTTACAGCATGTAGCCTTCACATCACCTTTAATTTAGCCTTATTACATTGCACGTCCTTTTTAATTGTATCCTTTACAGCATGTAGCCTTCACATCACCTTTAATTTAGCCTTATTACATTGCACGTCCTTTTTAATTGTAGCCTTACAGCATGTAGCCTTCACATCACCTTTAATTTAGCCTTATTACATTGCACGTCCTTTTTAATTGTAGCCTTTACAAAATTTCATCTATTTATTCGTTAAAGACTCACTGAAAGAATTAATGAGCCTAAAAACGAAGACATAGCAATACTAACACACACTGGCAATAGTTTATGAATTCTTTTGGAGGGGGGGGGGGGGGCAAGAAAGTGAACTAAATTACCTAGTCATCACCCATGCGTGATTTATTAACAAATTGTTGGACATGAAGAAAATACCAAAAAAGGTCAAACTCTTTATGACAATATAATGTTTGTAATTCTTCCCTGGCGCAAACACCTAAAAAATGGAATAAATGCCATACGCATTGGTGAATACGTGCACTTGTTGAATATGCTAAATTGTTTATTTTCCTCTGAAAAGTGTTCCTACCACGACTGTCTCATGTGCCGGACGTCCCGGATTGAAGCCTGGGAAAGTTATCACCAAAAATTACTGATCGTTATTTACTAGTCACCAAGTCAAAACAGCAGTGGTTACTTACTTTGTAATCATTTACTAACCATGAAACAATGGGCCATGCATATAATTGTGTTAAATTCGTGTCGTTTTAGGTGTGGATCTTTTTTCACTGTTTCATGTACGAGTAATTTCCATGATTAATATGTGTTCCTCAAAAAACTATATTATGAAGCTTCTGCAGGTATTCCTACATTTTAGGGTAAAAAAAAATAAACTTATAAAAAGTGTAAATTTTATTATCTTTCGTTTTGCTTTATTCTTCTCTTAGTAGTAGGTCATTTACTTTTCCAGAGGAGCCTGTGACAAGCGCACAAACACACTTACGAACACACGCACATCATATCGTTCTAATGAGGCGGATACAATTTTGTACGTGAATTTTTTTTTTATTTCAATTTCAGGTTGCCTGTCATGGAGAACCCAGATGATTTCGGCGATTGTCGTTCTTTAATTGAAATTTCCTTCACACAGCTACAGGTCCTCAATATCGCAGAACAATCTCTAACTGGGACTTGTGACTGTCCTCCAAAGTGCAGCGAAGTGACATACTCCATCACATCACGGTTCGTGAAAGACACGCGATATATCTCGATGGCCCCAAATAAGTCATTAGAACTTGCATTTGAGAACGTAATGCTTGTAATACAAGAACATCCTGACTATGTTTGGGTGAATCTGCTGTGCGATCTTGGTGGGACGTTGGGACTTTGGCTGGGAATTTGCGGTTTGCATATTTTAGAAATAGCTGCCAGCAGTTTGTCAAACCTGATGTCTTTCTCCAGGAACTGCGTAAAATCTCTTGCCCGATTTTGTGCACGTTTTACCAGAAGGAAAAAAATGACTACTCCTAGAAGATGGGCTGATGTTGCTGCTACAAATCGAAAAATTCGAAAGGTTAAAATCGCAGAAGTTCATCCTTCTGAATTGCCGTCATCTTGTCAAACAATAAGGAAAGGAAACTGTTTGCCAGTTCAAATTTTTTGGTCTGCAACATTCTTGCTTGCTTTTAATCTAAGTGTCTATCAAATAGGGGAACGCATTTCATACCACTACTCTGACCCTTCGTATTCATCAATTCATTATTTGTTGAATCAAAACATGCCTCTTCCAGCCGTTACAATTTGTCCAGAAAAAAATGACAAATTTAATGGAGGAAGTACTTGTGAATTCTAGCGTGGCCCAAAGTGTGTTGCCACCTACTACTTTTAATTTGAATGAAACTGACAATAGATGCACGGTGAGTAATGTAGCTTTAACGTCTGCAAAATCACTCATCATGGAGATGAAATAATTAAAGCTTGGTGTGATTGGTTTATAGATGAAGACGGTTCGTCGCTCCTTTGATTTTGCAGGTAAAGATGCCCTCAGTCTGGGGAGCAACAGGCCTTCAACGACAGTAAATCAATCACTCTTGGCTTCAATTGTTTCATCAAAATAACCCTGTAATGACTTTGCATCAGTTAAATCTAGTACATTTACCAATGGGACGAAACAAGCCCTAATTTTTATTAATAAGTATGGATACACAACTATTTTGTCCTTGCACAATTACTTACATATACGTAACAGCTAGAGTTTTTTGAGTATTTTCATCAATAAAGAAACCGTCACATACCATTGTGAATTATAGCATGATAATAAAGGAAAGACAATAGTACAACAACGAATATCATTCTCTAAAAATAGCTAAGATAACGTAAGCTTTTATTATGGATTTATTTCATTGACATGACATGTTGTCCTACCCTTCGGGGAGGGGGCAGTTTTAGGTTTAGAGGAAGAGGCGAGGGATGGTTATGGCTGTTGGGTTTACGTCTGGGGGGGGGGGGGGGGGTTGGAGAGGTAAGGCCCAGGTTTCAAGAGGGGTAGGCGCAAAATATCATACAGTTTTGATAGTATCTAGGAATAAAATAGCCTTATAACACACTTATAGTTTTTCTCAAAACAACCACGGCTCAGGTTTATTAAAATATCGTACAGCCACGTCACAGTGCAAAATCGTTAAGCTTGATTATGATGCGTAAAACATTAGCAAGCAAGCTGTACTAAACTGACGAACGGTATTTAAATAAAGGACGTCTGACGTTAAACGGGTGAGAAGTCGGGTTTCATTCCAGTTACGTACAACGAAATAAATCACTTCACGGATCTTCCTTAATGCAACACTATAGGAAGAAAACGACAGGAATTAAATTCAACCAACACTCATAAAGTTAAATGCTACTCCAAACCTCGAAGCACTTGACGGGAAATCGTTGTAAACGAATCCAATGGAACCATAACACTGATTTTTGTATGGGCACACTAAATTTCTAGAGAAATGTGTACTGCAAATAAATTCCTATGGCGAACTATATTTCGTAAACACGGGCCACGCCCTTAAACCTCTCTGTTGCGTTATAAATGGCTAACTCGGACCATAAATCTAAAATAAAATATGAAGACAAGTTTTACCTGTTCAGGGTTTAAGCTGATTTGACACACTGAAGGGTCCGGAAAGCAGAACAGTCGTGAGCAGCTTTGGGCAAGTCAAAGTCACGGCAATCCTTACGGAATATCCGACGGCAGCAGACGAGACACCACGAGGCTGAACGTTTGGCTTTCTTCCTCGATTCTCAAGTCTGACGTCATCCCCTTACGTCACAGGCGGCGTAGATTAAACGTGAACCAGCGGAGAATTTTTGGACGTGAGTGCATCACAGACAGGTGACCTTCCAGACGGAGGCCAGGCAACAGGAGTCTCTCACTTCCGAAATTTGGACGGATACAAAATAAGGGAGTGAAGAATTAGCATAATAATAATAATTTAAGTATGAAAAATGACCGAGTGTTGTAAGGAGATAATGAGGATTAAAAGCATGAAGCATACCGAAAATATACGACTACTACATAATATAATTAGCAGTAACACCAGTCATACAAAAATAAGAAAATAAGTAACTTAGGGCCGTATTAATAATGGCAACTTTGCGTGAGCTAAGTCTATGGTCGATCTTGGATCAACAGTTTGGTATTAATAATTGGAATCCAAGCCGAGACTCAAAATTTGCGTGTGAGCAATTAGCAAAGCTTGAGCCACGACTTTGGTGGTATTTATAATGGACTAGCAAAGTCAGTGCTCTGACTTTAAATGTGACTCAAGAAATCCTAAGCCTGGTCAGCAGTAGGCTTTGGGCGTGCTTTGGGAAGCTTCACTGCAAAACAATGTCTTACACGAGTAACCAAGGCATGTAAAAGGCAGAAACTAACTGTTGGTAATAAAGTTAATTCAAATAGAAGGGACAAATTTTCCCTTCCCATAACTTTGGCAAGCAATGACGAACCCTGTCTATTCCAATGTATGTTTTATCAAACGCAATAACTACGTTTCTAGAAAATGCCAAAACAGTAAACAAACATTAACAAATAATTTTTTTCATTTGTTTTTCTTTTCTTCCATGTATATTTTTTTACAGCTATTTCTTACTGTTTAAAAACGTAGTTTTATTGTTAGGGACTTGTTAGTTAAATTATCAAACCAAGCGAGTGTACCTGCAATAATGATATCGAATTTATACAACACCCACTACCCACCCCCCTCACACAGGAGGAGGTACAGATGTATGACAAGATTTAGATTAGGGGTTTGAATAATATCTGTGTAATGTGTGGTGCAGTGGCAACCCGGACCACTGCACTGTGACTGAGGTTGGCGCTAATGACCAAGCTGTCGACGCGGCGTTAAGCCTCATTTCCCCCCCCCCTCACACTCACACACACACACACAACTTCTGGTCCAGTCTGCAAACTGTAAGGTAATAAAAAAAATAACAGTGTACATCAACACTTCAGGTATATATGGTGTCCCGCCAAATTTTGACTGGTTGTATATCTGGTCACTTTTAAAAGAGTGCAATGATAAGAGGAAGCTGGGGCAAAGACACACGCTCCCTCTTTCGCTTTTTTGCAAATCGCACTCCGCAGAGCCTACATTATGTTGTCTTGCAGTTCAGGTTAGTCCATCCTTTTTTCAGCTGACCCGGCCGCTGAGTATTGTTTCCTGGCTACAGAAATCCGTTTGAAAGTCTGCACGGCCCGCAGACTTTCATAACAGTGGCTGTGTGGCAGGGGGAGGGGGGGGGGGGTAGAGAACATCATCGACCAACAGAAAGCGAAAGAGCACTAACAAACGTCGAAGAACAACTTTTTCAATGAAAGGTAAAAAGCCATTATACTGCACCCGGACCACTGCACTGTGACTGAGGTTGGCGCTAATGACCAAGCTGTGCAAGCGGATTCTGCAGCAAAAGGGGCCCTTTCTGGCCCTCTCGGAAGGGATCTCAGCCTTGTTCCCTCGGACGCTTTTCCAACTCTGCGTCTGAGGTTACACGCTTTTTGGCAAGCCTCGTGGGATGGACAGGACGGCAATAAATTACGAGCTATTAAAGGCACTGTTGAGGAATGGCACTCGGCGTGTCACCGCAGTCGCCGTGAGGAGGTGGTGTTGGCCCGTTTGCGCATTGGTCACACTCGACTTACTCACTGTTTCCTTTTGCGGGGGGTTGACCCTCCTGAATGTTATTGGTGTCGGCTGCCATTTACGGTCCGCCACTTACTTGTTGATTGTCGCCATCTTGATGGTGTTCGTCGTCGTTTCCATCTTCCGCATGACATTGCGCGTCAGTTGGGCGATAAGTCTGTCCTCCTGTCCGGTGTTTTTCAATTTTTGCAGGAGGTACAGATGTATGACAAGATTTAGATTAGGGGTTTGAATAACGTCTCTGTAATGTGGGGTGCAGTGGCAACCCGGACCACTGCACTGTGACTGAGGTTGGCGCTAATGACCAAGTTGTCGACGCGCCATTAAGCCTCAATTCCCCCCCCCCAAGCTGTCGACGCGCCATTAAGCCTCATCCCCCCCCCCATTATACTGCAGCTACAACGTTATTACAGAACAATCGTATAAAAGGAAACTAATAGTTAAAGAATGGCCCGCAGTTTTCCGACAGAGTATCAACAATGCAAAAACAATTATCAGACTACTGTAGCCGATGGGCCATTCATTCCTAAAGCTGCCTTCAGTTTCAATGTAGATCGACGAAATACGTCAGGGTTCACACAATATCGCATACAAAATATTCAAGCACTTTCAAGGACTTTTTTCTCAAAACAAATCTAATTTTTCAAGGACTTTTTGCAGAACCTCCCTTAATAACAAACTTGTCAACAACATGCCGGTATTGCTAAACACTAAACTTGTAATGTTTTATTAGTACAAATGATGGGGGAAAAAAAGTGAAAACAAGTCCGATGGAAAAAACAAGGGGGAGGGGGAGGTGCGGGTAAAAAAAGCCTTTGAAAAAATTGCCTTTTTTTCTGTGTTGTTGCTGTTGTTATAGGTTAGTTTCAGTTGCCTTGGCTGGAACTTCACCAGGTAGTATGGAGTTTCAGCAGGTACGCTTTTATATCTTTTTTCTTTTTTCTCATAGCTTCCCCCCCCCCCCCCTAGAATCGTAATAACTTAGTAAACAACTGATGAAAACGCATGGAAGAACAAAATTTAAGAGATACGCGCAAGAACAGTTTTCAACAAACACGCAAGTTGTTTAAAATAAACGGCAAGATATGTCTTTACTTGCTCAAAGCTAGGGCATTATTTAACATTACGACAAAAAAATTAAATTCAAATTCAAGGACGTTCAAAGACGTGGTTAGCAATTTCAAGGAATTGAAGGCCTTGAATTTTTTCTTAACAAATTCAAGCGTTTTCAAGCTTCACGCAGCTTATGCGAACCCTGATACGTTGGCAAGTATAACTTCTGAGGTTCGTTTTTCGCAAGGGTTTTCAGCCAAATTCCAGCTTAGCAAAGTTGAGCCCTTGGATTTCATTATTAATACCAATTTGAGCCTGAGGTCGAACTAAAGCTTATTAAATCTCGTGCTCGTAATTTGTGTTAAGTTGTCATTATTAATACGAGACATGCAATCAAAGTCTGAGGTCGACTTCTGACTTTGCCCTTACTTATCAAACAACGAGCTCTGACTTACATTTAAGTTTCCATTATTAAAACGGCTGTTAGGATTTACCACATACAGCAGTCGCACCCCGCCGGTATTTCTCATACCCATGCACCACAATACGATAAGTATCCGAATAAAAAATGGTCCAGGAGCATTGACGCCACTGAAAGACACGACAATGTATGGAATTCGAACCATTGAACTCCGGATCACAAATCTGTTGCTCTGTGACGGAATTTAATTTACAGAGAATTGAATATGTATATATTTACCTGATGATCAAAACCGTTGCCTGTGTTGCTTTCTTTTCCATTTACTAGCAGCAGTATTTCCTCTACCTGGTGGAGTCACTGAGTCATGCAGTCATCATAGCTGGTTGGGGAAGTGTTTGCCATAGCCTTGTAGAGATAGCCAAGATGGAGTTTGTTGGTCCGGATTTTGTTGGTTCAAGACCATTGGTCACGTAATCTCAATGAACTTAAAGTCCATAATTAGGCCTCACCGAATCTAATTTATTTATATCGTCTGCAACATTCCCACAGCAACATTCATCTGCAACATTTTTCGCTGTTGTGTCACTGTGGTACCTTTATTCCGATTCCCAAGTGACCGTCCGATTCCCAACTTTTGCAAGAGAAGAAACAACGACAGTAGAATCCCTACCCCCTTCCTGAAATTGGATTGAATAAGAGGCGGATAAAATTTCGTCCGAATTATATAACTTGGGTCGATATTTATTCTACTCGTAATAATTAAATTTCGTGAACGGGATGGGGGGAGTGCTACTGTAGTTGTTTACTCTGGAGCAAAAGTTAAAATGGTCACATTGCCAAGGCAATGGAATCGGAGTTAAGGTAACACAGTGGCACAAAAGTGAAAAATCGCATACTACAGATAACTTTGATTTGGTAAGCCCTTATTATGGACTTAGGTTCATTGAGATGACGTGACCAGGACTCGAACCAACAAACTCCGGATCATAACTCATGCTGTGCTGGCCCTTGGTCTCCTCCCTACTATTTTTATGCTTTCACTATAGTATGCAAATACATATCTAACAAACAGAAGTTGTATTTTTAAGTTATAACTTCCGGTTCTGTGAATTGGGATTAGACTTTTTCTCAGGATAAACGTTTACGTATTTAGAAGATTTGCAATGTTTTGGGGAGGTTATAGGGAGTGGTACCAGAGAGTTTTTCAATCAAAAGCATTATCGTCAAACACCTAAAGAAACAAGTACTAATCTTCAAAATCAGTAGTTGCCACCTAATCTACGCACATTTTCTTTGCCTAACCTTGCGATTACGGTAACGTCAGTATTTTAAATTGAAATTCTTCCAACATGTTGTGTATTTTTTCAGTATATCTCGAATAACTATAAAGCAAAGAAGTTACAACTGCATACGGCGTTGGGCACATGTATCACTTTCATAATTCGTAAGTAGGCAACAAAGGGGGAAAATCCTTCTTGCTTCCCAACACTTATCTTATGTATTGGATAGTGTGCCGTTTTGCAGTTGTTGAGAATTCTGGTAAGTCATATTTATATGAAAGGTATGCAACAACACTTTACAAACTTAATTATTGAGTGTAAAGGTAATGTATTAATTTATAAAAAAAAATATCTGCAATCGATTAATGCAAAGAAAAAGTGTAAAACAAAACAAAAAATAGAATTAAGTCACAATTATATTTTTACAAAACCTACCATGCTGAAGAAAGGCTAAGGAAATAATCCGAAATTTGCTCTATAATATGTTGCAAATGTTCTCTTAGGAAGCCAAAAATAACCACTAAAGTAGTGTAAAATTCTTCAGCTTCCAGGGCTACACAGTGGGGGAGCTTACAGTGTTGCTCCAGACAAGGGGCTTGTCAGACCCCTAGTTTTAAAAACTAGTCAGCAAATGGAAACTATTTCCCACAACTGCCTTTCTCTACGGCTATGATTGAGGGTGGTAAATGATGGAAGTTTTTACTGATTCTACGTAAATCGGCGTTTTACTGAATCCATGATAGTGTGGTCCTTCTAATTGCTGCCCACACAGGATGTACTTCGTCCTATACACTGAAAATATAATTTCGGGGCCTAGCTCCTACTCTATCCTCATCAAATACATATGATGACCGGTCCACAGTCAGTGGAATTCGCACTTCAATTGCAATTTACAGTAGAGCAGATTTAGGGCACACTATAACTGATGAATACCAATGCAAACGCCAGTTTTGACTAGAAGCCTCTTCTACCTATGAACTACGAACTGTATGCCAAGCATAGTATTAACACATAATAAAAAAAATCAGAACTATTTATTGACGCAGTGTGCAACTGTGCACTATTTAATGCTTTTCATGCAGTCTTGTTACCCCTGGAAAAATATTTGGATAAATTTGCTTAAAATTTGTTTAATAAGTAGATCTACAATAATTGTGTGTTATGACTCCTCGATATCCAATTGTTATTTTTTCAAACTCTTTGTAATTTAAAAACTTCGCTAAATTGAACATTGCTATCCGTAATACAGGCCTTGAAACTGGATACTGGGTACTGGAGTCCTACATTCCCATTTCCTAATGTTAATATCACAAGTCAAGACATTTAAGACCTAAACTAGTTATGGGGTGGCAGTGTATGGGGTTGCTAATTTATTTCCGGACCAATTCATTATTGTTAGTAGTGGTACTATCTAATAAGTCCTTCTGGGCCTTTTTTAATCTGTTGTACGTATCTTTTTCCCATGTGTGTTTCCTATGAGATGTGTTTTGGTTATTGTGGCTTGTATTACCAGGAAGCAATATTCGTATGGGACTGTTTTATGACTGTTCCTAACTGATTAAGGCTTTAACATAGCCAACTTTTAAAATAGACAATGAATGAAACTCGCCAGAAATTTTAAAAGATCTGTTTTCCATGAATTGATGGCTCATTTGGCAAATACATTGGCGTACAGATCAGGATACACTTAACGATCGATCACCTTGAAGCTAACATCGAATTTTTTATTTTCATATGTTTAGACGAAGGTACAAAGACGAAGAAAAATTTGAGCCAAAAGTTGCAAAAAAAACAATCTCAATGCAGATCTTTCCTCTTCCCCACGACTTAGTAGACCGTTCTACTGCAATCAAGAGATGGTTATGCAGTTAATTTGATTGTTTTGTTATGGAAAAGGTTTAAAGTTTAATAGTGCTTCACTCCTTTTAATAATATAATAATAATAATATGGTTTGCCACAGCAATTGGGGGAAAACAGAAGGGATGTGAAATGCTTACACTGCTCCTAATTAAAGTAGGAGAACCATCAGACCGGTGGTGGTGTGGTAGGTGGGAGTGGTCGTTTCATAAATCTGTCGAGTCGTTCCCGACAAAGCCCCACTTGGAAACCGGTGACTGAATATTCATCCACCGTTTCACTACTAAGGGCCTTCCAAATTAGCACAACACGAACTGAAAAAAAAAATACCATCGACTGTCCAAACGAAAAGGCTGGACGTTGAGTTTTCAAGAATGGCCCCTAGTGTTAATCGCAATATGTGAGAGTTAAAAAAAGGGAGGTGAATCTATATATGGCCGTGGTGAATTTTTTAATTTGAAACCAGGTCAAATTTAAAACGACGAAGCTCAAGAAGCTCTAGGCCCAGCCTGACAACTCGATTCTCATAGCTGACATCACGGAGGCCATGCAGGCCTTTCGTGAACCGTCTTTGAACCCCCTCAAGCAGATCGATGCCATAAACCAAGTATGGCGACCAGACCGGAGTGGCGTACTCAAAAATGGGCCGAACGTAAACCTTGAAAGCTCAAACGAGTGTTGAAACATTCCCCGAAGAAAACATATCTTAATTAAAGCACAACGACAATATGCAGATGCGTAATCCTCCCCGAAATGGAAGCTGGATTTCAAGTTGGAGGTAAAACTAATTCCAAGATCTCGCACTTCATGAAAGGAGGGAAGAACCACGTTTCCAAAAGAGTATTTACTGCATTTGTTCTGATTTCCAAAATGGAAAGGAAGACAGATCTGGGTAGAAAGGGGCAGCTACCAGATTAAACCCCATTCAACCACTTCACGGGGGTAAACAACTCGGTAAAATTTTCAGAACCAATCTTAAGACCTTTCTTTATGCACTATTTCTCATAGCCCTAAAACGTTAAAAGAGTGACGATGTTGAACCGTTATTGAACAAGAGAGGTGTTAGAATTTATATATAGAAACCTAACATCGCATTCGTATAAAAACTAAAGAGAAGGCAAGATAATTTACTACCAAATGTATCTATTCTGTTTACGATTTCAAATTTCAGATGTTTATATTTGTAGGCTTGCAGCTGTTCTTTATTCAAGATTCCATGCAGTTTTTCGATTGGTTTGCCAACGAAACAGTGTTAATTTTAGTTCTTCACCCATTAAAGAACTATGATAGTAAACAACTCGTAACATTAAAAGAAATAAGGACGTTTGTTTATTATAGGCAATGATTCAAGTTCTCAGCAACTGTTGTGTTTGTGCCATGGTGAAAACCAGTCTATTCCTGAATATCGAGTATGTATTAAATGCCTTTTACATAACCTTTACTGTTGTACAATTCTCTAAACTATAGTACACCATGCTCTAATTGATTTCATTTGTGGTTGGTTCCTACATATATTATTTAAAGCTATACACACGTTACATATTAGAAGCACACTAGCATTTTATCCATGAAGTTCAGATTACAGGCTTTCAATGACGTCTAATTGTTGTTATATATATAATATTTATAATATGTATATATAATTATGTGTGTATATATATATATATATATCTGTGGGTCTGGCTGTAATTATTAACAAACCACCACTAGCTATATCTAGTAGCCGTTTTAGTGCCCGATTACCTATTGTTGTTACGCATGCACACCCTATTAGGGTGATAAAGCTATGTAATAGAACTATATAACTGCTTATGCATCTATGAATGGCACTGCCTATTAACCATCAACTGCTTTCTAGCTGCTACTCAGCCCGTTAGCACCTTGAAGTGTGGCGCACCTGTTACCCACATTTCTATGTAGTACACATACACTACAGCATGGTGGCGAAGATTGGGTAAAAATCGGCGGTTAGGTTTTCTATTTCCGGGATGTGCTGCAGTCAAAAATGGTAACTATACGGGGATAGCGTCCAATGCTGAACGCGAGCTGCAGCCATAGCTTGAATAGCTACCTTAAATTCAATCACCCACAACAATTCTTTCTGGTCAGTTTGCACAT
Organism: Lithobius niger; assembly: GCA_023313725.1. Lineage (NCBI taxonomy): Eukaryota > Metazoa > Arthropoda > Chilopoda > Lithobiomorpha > Lithobiidae > Lithobius > Lithobius niger. Next base: position 46,627 of record JAHWFP010191263.1, read on the forward strand.
TAACCAGAAAGCCTCAATCCCCCCCCCCCCCATTTGCACATAACAAAAATTGATGAACCTCTTTAACACGAACACTATTGAAAGTGCTTCACAATTAAACTGAGCAGAAAGCTCTGCCTTACTGAGTGTTCAAGAAACAAAACCAATACGTCTACGTTCCCCTGATGGCAGTGTCTGCAGAAGCAAAACGCCGACCCCTATGGGAGACATGTCACAGACTAATTTTAAAGGAAGGTTTGGGTCATAGTATACCAGAACTTGTGAGTCAAGAAATTATTTTTTGCATTAGCCACGGCTACTGAACATTCATGTGTCCAGACTCTAGAGCCATGGTGTTTTTGGTGTCAAAAGCTTATTTAGCAGAGCCAGCAGAGATGCCGAATAGGGCACAAATTTACTACGCTGGTTCATAAACCCAAAATAACTCTTCAATTCAGA